>CM038681.1:557315863-557454308 GCA_021605205.1 Aegilops longissima | reverse complement strand
CAACCATTATTCTCTCGACTTAAATGAATAACCGCCTCAGATCAAACAAGATCCAGATATAATGTTCATGCTTAACGCCGGCACCAAATAACAATTATTTAGGTCTAAAACTAATCCCGATGGTAGATGTAGAGGTAGCGTGTCAATCCGCGATCACATCGACTTTTGGAACCATTTCCCACGCCAAGATCGTCACCTCGCCCTTAGCCAATCTTCGCTAATCCGTAGTTCCTGCTTCGAGTTGCAAATATTAGCAATGTAACCAAGATCAAATACCTGTGTACTATCATGAGTATTAGTAAGGTACACATCAATAACATGTATATCACATATACCTTTGTTCACTTTGTCATCCTTCTTATCCGCCAAATACTTGGGGCAGTTCCGCTCAAAGGTCCCACCGCTTGGCAAGAGAAGCATTTGGCCTCGTGCTTAGGTCCGCACTTGGGTTTCTTCTTGAGCAGCAACTTGTTTGCTGTTCTTCTTGAAGTTCCCCTTCTTCTTCCTTTGCCTTTTTCTTGAAACTGGTGGTCTTGTTAACCATCAACACTTGATGCTCCTTTTTGATTTCTACTCCGCTGCTTTTAGCATTGCTAAGAGCTCGGAATAGACTTGTCCATCCCTTGCATATTATAGTTCATCATGAAGCTCTTGTAGCTTGGTGGCAGTGATTGAAGAATTCGTGCAATGACACTATCATCGTGAAGATTAACTCCCAGCTTGAATCAAGTGATTATTATACCTGCATATTTTGAGTATGTGTTCACCGACGTAACTATTCTCCTCCATCTTGCAGCTATAGAACTTATTGAGACTTCATATCTCTCAATCCGGCATTTGCTTGAAATATTAACTTCAACTCCTGAACATCTCATATGCTCCATGACGCTCAAAACGCCGCTGAAGGCCCGGTTCTAAGCCGTAGCATGGCACACTAACTATCGAGTAGTCATCAGCTTTTGCTTCGCCAGACGCTCTAACGCCGCTGGGCCAGATCAGCAAGAGTTCGGCACCCAACGGTGCTTCCAGTGACGTAATTCTTCCTGCAGCAATGAGGATAATCCTCAAGTTACGGATTCTCGTCCGTAATTGCTACCATCATCTTTCAACTTTGCTTTCAAGGAACGATTAAAATTCAACGGAACAACAACACGAGCCATCTATCTACAAAGAAACATAGACAAGCAAAATACTATCAGTACTAAGTTCATGATAAATTTAAGTTCAATTAATCCTATTACTTAAGAACTCCCACTTAGATAGACATCTCTAGTCATCTAAGTGATTACGTGATCCAAATCAACTAAACCATGTCCGATCATCACGTGAGATGGAGTAGTTTCAATGGTGAACATCACTATGTTGATCATATCTATTATATGATTCACGCTCGACCTTCGGTCTCCGTGTTCGAGGCCATACATCTGTATATGCTAGGCTCGCCAAGTTTAACCTGAGTATTCCGCGGTGCAACTGTTTTGCACCCGCTGTATTTGAACGATAGCTATCACACCCGATCATCACGCGGTGTCTCAAAGACGAAGAACTTTCGCAACGGTGGCATATCAGGAGAACACTTCTTGATATTTAGTGAGAGATCATCTTATAATGCTACCGCCAATCAAAGCAAGATAAGATGCATAAAGGATAAACATCACATGTAATCAATATAAGTGATATGATATGGCCATCATCATCTTGTGCTTGTGATCTCCATCTCCGGCTAACCGTCGTGATCACCATCATCACCGCGCGACACCTTGATCTCCATCGTAGCATCGTTGTCGCCTCGCCAACTATTGCTTTAACGATATCGCTACCGCTTAGTGATAAAGTAAAGCAATTACATGGCGCTTGCATTTCATACAATAAAGCGACAACCATATGGCTTCGCCACTTGTCGATAACTCGTTACAAAACATGATCATCTCATACAATAAAATATAGCATCACGCCTTGACCATATCACATCACAACATGCCCTACAAAACAAGTTAGATGTCCTCTACTTTGTTGTTGCAAGTTTTACGTGGCTGTTACGGGCTGAGCAAGAACCGATCTTACCTACGATCAAAACCACAACGATAGTTTGTCAAGTTGGTGTTGTTTAACTTTCGCAAGGACCGGCGAAGCCACACCTCGCTTCAACTAAAGGAGAGAGATGACACCCGCCACCACCTTTAAGCAATGAGTGCTCGTAGCGGTGAAACCAGTCTCGCGTAAGCTGCACGCAGTAATGTCGGTCCGGGCCGCTCATCTCACAATACCGCTGAACCAAAGTATGACATGTCGGTAAGCAGATGACTTGTATCACCCACAACTCACTTGTGTTCTACTCGCATATAACATCAACGCATAAAACCAGGCTCGATGCCACTCGCTGGGGAACGAGTAATTTCAAAATTTTCCCACGCACACGCAAGATCATGGTGATGGCATAGCAACGAGAGGGGAGAGTATTGTCCACATACCGTCGTGAGACCGTAAGCGGAAGCGCTATGACAACGTGGTTGATGTAGTCGACGCCTTCACGGTCCGACCGATCCAAGCACCGAACGACGGCACCTCCGCCAGTTCAGCACACGCTCAGCTCGATGACGATCCTCGACTCCGATCCAGCAAAGTGTCGGGATGAGTTCACAAGACGACGGTGTGGTGACGATGATGATGCTCTATCGGGCGCAGGCTTCGCCTAAACTCCGCACGATATGACCGAGGTGGAATATGGTGGAGGGGGCACCAGACACGGCTAAGGAACGATCCCAGATCAACTTGTGTAAGGGGGTGCCCCTGCCTCAGATATAAAGGAGCAAGGGGGAGGAGGCCGCCCTAGGGAGGGCGCTACTGGTGGAGTCCTACTAGGACTCCCTAGTCCTAGTAGGATTCCACCTCCTTGTTGGAGTAGGAGAAGGGGAAAGAGGGGGAGAGGAATAAGGAAGGGGCGCCCTTGTCCACCCGACCAGAGGGGGGGGGCGAGGCCTCCTCCTTTGGCCTCTCTCCTCTATTCCCTGCATGGCCCAATAAGGCCCATACTCCCCCGTGAATTCTCGTAACTCTCCCAGATTCAAAATAATTCAATCACTGAACCTTCCAACTCCAAATATAGTCGCCCAATATATCGATCTTTACGCCTCGACCATTTCGAGACTCGTCATGTCCCCGATCTCATCCGGGACTAACTCCTTCGTACATCAAAACTCATAAACTCATAATATAATCACATCAAACCTTGCTGCGCATGGAGCCTACGGTTCGAGAACTATGTAGACATGACCTAGAACTATTCTTGGTCAATAACCAATAGCGGAACCTGGATGCTCATATTGGCCTTACATATTCTACGAAGATCTTTATCGGTCAAACCGCATAACAACATAATGCTTCCCTTTGTCATCAGGTATAGTTATTTGGCCGAGATTCGATCGCTTGTAGATCTCAATACCTAGTTCAATCTGCTACCGCAAGTCTCTTTACTCATTCTGTAATACATCATCCCGCAACTAACTCATTAGTTGCAATGCTTGCAAGGCTTATAGTGATGTGCATTACCGAAAGGGCCCAGAGATACCTCTCCGATAATCGGAGTGACAAAACCTAATCTCAAATACGCCAACCCAACATGTACCTTTGGAGACACCTGTAGTAATTTTTTATAATCACCCAGTTATGTTGTGACGCTTTGGTAGCACCTAAAGTGTTCCTCCCAAACGGAGTTGCATAACTTCATAGTTATGTGAGCATGTATAAGTCATGAAGAAAGCAATAGCAACATACTAAACGATCAAGTGCTAGGCTAACGGAATGGGTCATGTCAATCACATCATTCTCCTAATGATGTGATCTCATTAATCAAATAACAACACATGTCTATGGTTAGAAACATAACCATCTTTGATTAATGAGCTAGTCAAGTAGAGGCATACTAGTGACTATATGTTTGTCTATGTATTCACACATGTATCATGTTTCCTAAGCATACAATTCTAGCATGAATAATAAACATTTATCATGATATGAGGAAATAAATAATAACTTTATTATTGCCTCTAGGGCATATTTCCTTCAGCACCGCTGGTGCCGCCAGTTTGCCGCAGAGCAACGCTAGAAGTTGTGAACGCCCTGCAGAGCAAAGTGATGACTACTCCATAGTTCATGTGACATGCTTTACGGCTTAGAACCGGTTCAACGACGCTTTTGAACGCCATGGAGCATATGAGATGTTCCAGGAGTTGAAGTTAATATTTCAAGCAAATGCCCGGATTGAGAGATATGAAGTCTCCAATAAGTTCTATAGCTGCAAGATGGAGGAGAATAGTTCTGCTGGAGCATATACTCAAAATGTCCTGGGTATAATAATCACTTGATTCAACTGGGAGTTAATCTTCTGATGATAGTGTCATTGACAGAATTCTCCAATCATCGCCACCAAGCTACAAGAGCTTCGTGGATGAACTATAATATGCAAGGGATGAACAAAAATAATTCCCGAGCTCTTCGCAATGCTAAAAGCTGCGGAGGTAGAAATCAAAAGGAGCATCATGTTGATGGTCAACAAGACCACTAGTTTCAAGAAAAAGGGCAAAGGGAAGAAGAAGGAACTTCAAAAGAACAGCAAGCAAGTTGTCGCTCAAGAGAAGAAACCCAAGTCTGGACCTAAGCCTGAAACTGAGTGCTTCTACCGCAGCAAACTGGTCATCGAAGCGGAACTCCCCAAGTATTTGGCGGATAAGAAGGATGGCAAGGTCAACAAAGGTATATGTGATATACATGTTATTGATGTGTACCTTACTAGAGCTCGAGTAGCACTGGTATTTGATACCGGTTCTCTGCTAATATTTGCAACTCAAACAGGACTACGGAATAAGCTTAGCACTGGCCAAGGACGAGGTGACGATGCGCTGGGAACGGTTCCAAAGTCGATGTGATCGCGGTCAAGACGCTACCTCTACATCTACCTTCGGATTTGTTTTAGACCTAAATAATTGTTATTTGGTGCCGCCGTTGAGCATGAACATTATATCTGGATCTTGTTTGATGCTAGACGGTTATTCATTTAAATCAGAGAATAATGGTTGTTTTATTTATATGAGTAATATCTTTATGGTCATGCACCTTGAAAAGTGGTCTATTTTATTAAATCTTGATAGTAGTGATACACATATTCATAATGTCGAAGCCAAAAGATGCAGAGTTGATAATGATAGTGCAACTTATTTGTGGCACCGCCGCTTAGGTCATATCGGTGTAAAGCGATGAAGAAACTCCATATCGATGGACTTTTGGAACCACTTGATTATGAATCACTTGGTACTTATGTAACCGCGCATCATAGGCAAGATGACTAAAACACCGCTCTCCGGTTCTATGGAGAGAGCAACAGATTTGTTGGAAATCATACATACAGATGTATGTGGTCCCATGAATGTTGAAGCTCGTGGTGGATATCGTATTTTCTCACCTTCACAGATGATTTAAGAAGATACGTATATCTTCTTAATGAAGCATAAATCTGAAACATTTGAAAAGTTCAAAGAATTTCAGAGTGAAGTTGAAAATCATCGTAACAAGAAAATAAAGTTTCTACGATCTGATCGTGGAGGAGAATATTTGAGTTACGAGTTTGGTCTACATTTGAAACAATGCGAATAGTTTCGCAACTAACGCCACCGGAACACCACAACAGAATGGTGTGTCCGAACATCGTAATCGCATTTTACTAGATATGGTGTGGTCTATGATGTTCTTACCGATTTACCGCTATCGCTTTGGGGTTATGCTTTAGAGACGGCCGCATTGACGTTAAATAGGGCACCATCAAAATCCGCTGAGATGACTCCTTATGAACTATGGTTTGGCAAGAAACCAAAGTTGTCGCTTGAAAGTTTGGGGTCATGATGCTTTATGTGAAAAAACTTCAACCCGATAAGCTTGAACCCAAATCGAAAAATGTGTCTTCATAGGATACCCAAAGGAGACAGTTGGGTACACCTTCTATCACAGATCCAAGGCAAGACATTCTTGTTAAGAATGGATCCTTTCTAGAGAAGGAGTTTCTCTCAAAGAAGTGAGTGGGAGGAAAGTAGAACTTGATGAGGTAACAGCACCAGCTCCTTTATTGGAAAGTGGTTCATCACGTAAATCGGTTCCTATGACACCTACACCAATTAGTGAGGAAGTTAATGATGATGATCATGAAACTTCAGATCAAGTTGTTACCGAACTTCAGAGATCAACTAGAGTAAGATCCGCACTAAAGTGGTACGTAATACTATTCGAAGTCATGCTACTAGATCATGGTGAACCTACTAACTATGAAGAAGTGATGGTGAGCCCAGATTCGCAAAATGGCTTGAAGCCATGAAATCTGAGATGGGATCCATGTATGAGAACAAAGTGTGGATTTTGGTTGACTTGCCCGATGGTCGGCAAGCAATAGAAAATAAATGGATTTTAAAGAAGAAGACCGACGCGATGGTAATATAACTGTCTTATAAAGCTCGACTTGTTGCGAAAGGTTTTTGACAAGTTCAAGGGTTGACTACGATGAGACTTTCTCACCAGTAGCGATGCTTAAGTCTGTCTCAATCATGTTAGCAATTGCTGCATTTTATAATTATGAAATTTGGCAAATGGATGTCAAAACTGCATTCTTGAATGGATTTCTAGAAGAAGAGTTGTATATGATGCAACCAGAAGGTTTTGTTGATCCAAAAGGTGCTAACAAAGTGTGCAAGCTCCAGCATCAATTTATGGTCCGTGCAAGCCTCGGAGTTGAATAAACGCTTTGATAGTGTGATCAAAGATATGGTTTTATACGACTTTTGGAGAAGCCTGTATTTACAAGAAAGTGAGGGAGCTCAGAGCATTTCTGATATTATATGTGGACTATATATTATTGATTGGAAATGATATAGAATTTCTGATAGCATAAAAGGATACTTGAATAAAAGTTTTTCAATGAAAGACCCGTGAAGTTGCTTATATATTGGGCATCAAGATCTATATAGATAGATCAAGACGCTTGATTGACTTTCACAAAGCACATACCTTGATAAAGTTTTGAAAAGTTCAAATGGATCGCAAAGAAAGGATTCTTACCAGACATAAGGTGTGAAATTGAGTCAAACTCAATGCCCACCACAGCAGAAGATAGAGAGAAAATGAAAGATGTTCCTATGCTTCAGCCATAGGCTCTATCATGTATGCAATGTTGTGTACCAACCCGACGATGCTTAGCAATAAGCTTGGCAGAAGGTACCAAGGTAATCCAGAATGGATCATCGACAGCCGCCAAGAACATCCTGAAATACCGAAAAGGACTAAGGATATGTTTCTCGATATGGAGGTGACAAAGAGCTAGTCATAATTACGCCGATGCAAGCTTTGACATCCGATCCCGACGATTCTAAATCGCAAACCGAGATACATGTTTTAATTAAACGGTGGAGTTGTTAGTTGGTGCAGTTCTAAACAAAGCGCCGTATGGATCTACATGTGAAGCGGAATATAGCTGCTTCGAAGCAGCAAATGAAGGAGTCTGGATGAAAGAGTTCATTTCGATCTAGGTGTCATACCTAGTGCATCGGGACCAATGAAGATCTTCGTGACAATATCGTGCAATTGCCTTGGCAAAGGAATCCAGATTTCACAAGAGGACCAAGCACATCAAGAGACGCTCAATTCCATCCGGACCAAGTCCGTGGGAGACATAGAGATTTGCAAGATACATACGGATCTGAATGTTGCGACTGCTGACTAAGCCTCTTCCACGAGCAAAACATGATCAGCACCAAGACTCCATGGTGTTAGAATCATTATCGTGTAATCTAGATTATTGACTTAGTGCAAGTGGGAGACTGAAGGAAATATGCCCTAGAGGCAATAATAAAGTTATTATTTATTTCCTCATATCATGATAAATGTTTATTATTCATGCTAGAATTGTATTAACCGAAACATGATACATGTGTGAATACATGGACAAACATATAGTCACTAGTATGCCTCTACTTGACTAGCTCTATTAATCAAAGATGGTTATGTTTCCAACCATAGACATATGTTGTTATTTGATTAATGGGATCACATCATTAGGAGAATGATGTGATTGATATGACCCATTCCGTTAGCCTAGCACTTGATCGCTTAGTATATTGCTATTGCTTTCTTTCATGACTTATACATGTTCCTCGTAACTATGAGATTATGCAACTCCTGCTTACCGGAGGAACACTTTGGTGCTACCAAACGTCACAACGAATCGGGTGATTATAAAGGAGTACTACAGGTGTCTCCAAAGGTACATGTTGGGTTGGCGATTTCGAGATTAGGTTTTGTCATCCGATTGCTCGGAGAGGTATCTCTCGGCCTTCTCGGTAATGCACATCACTATAAGCCTTGCAAGCAATGTAGAATGAGTTAGTTACGAAATAATGCATTACGTAACGAGTAAAGAGACTTGCCAAGAACGAGATTGAACTAGGTATTGAATACCGACGATCAAATCTCGCAAGTAACATACCGATGACAAAGGAACAACGATGTTGTTATGCGGTTCGACCGTAAAGATCTTCAGAGAATATGTAGGAACCAATATGGCATCCAGGTTCCGCTTATTGGTTATTGAACGAGAATCGTTCTAGGTCATGTCTACATAGTTCTTGAGCCCGAGGGTCCGCACGCTAACGCTACGATGATGCTTTTATTATGAGTTTATAAGTTTTGATGTACCAAGTTTGTTTGAGTCCCTGGATGTGATCACGACATGACGAGGAGTCTCGAAATGGTCGAGACATAAAGATTGATATATTGGAAGTCTATGTTTGACATCGGCGTTCCGTGAAATCGGATTTTATCGAGTACGGAGGTTACCGAACCCCCGTGACCTAATGGGCCTTAGGGCCTAGGAGAAAGAGGAGAAGGGCCAGGCAGTCAGGCGCCTCCCCCAAGTCCTAATAGGACAAGGAGGGGGGCGCCTTCCTTTTCCCCTCTCCTCCTTCCCCAAGTCCTAGTCCAACTAGGAAGGGGAGTCCTACTCCTGGGAGTAGGACTTTCAAGCCGCCTCCTAGGGCCGGCCGCACTCTGTCCTTTATATATGGGCGGCACCCCATAGACACAAGTTGATCTACGGATCGCCTTAGCTGCAGCGCGTGCCCCCTCCACCATATTCCACCTCTCGCCATATTGTCGCCAAGTTCAGCGAAGCCTCGCGCCGTAGAGCATCATCATCGCCACCACGCCATGCCGTCGACGGAACTCATCCTCGACACTTTGCTGGATCGAGTCCGGGATCGCCATCGAGCTGAACGTGTGCTGAACTCGAGGTGCCGACGCTCGGTACTGGATCGGTCGGATCGTGAAGACGCACGACTCACATCAACCGCGTTGTCATAACGCTCGCTACGGTTCACGAGGGTACGTGGACAATACTCTCCCTCTCGCTATGCCATCACCATGATCTTGCGTAGTGAGGAATTTTTGAAATTACCACGCCCTCAATGTAAGCTCCGCCGTGGCGGACGGAGCAGTGTGGGGTTTCACTGCGGGTTTTCGCGGCCTCGTGTACGAATGGGTGGGCGATGGGATGGCAGGGGGGAACCATGGCTTAGAGACGCGCTTGTCCAAATGTGGTAAGTTACGAAAGTACCCCCACTGATTTGAGGCGTTCTTTCTGGCTCAGGGGTACCACGGGCATTTCACGCGGTCGGAATTTCACAGAGGTGGGAGTTTTCGCGCTTGTAATTTCGGAATAGCAAGGCACGGTTGAGATGGAGGCAGTTGTCGGAGCACAACGAGACAAAGATATATCTTAAATATTTCGGGCTAAGAAGGCGCTGGTTGAAATTTCCTACAAGCCTAACGGTATTGTACCAAATCAATGCAAGACTACAAATGTCATTCAAAACTTTGAATTCATGTTATGTTCAATTAAAATATTTCGCCACGGTATAATGCATGCAACCTACTACTCAAATGAATGTTTTAGTGCATTCCAAACGATATACTACCGCTTCAATATGAACTAAATTTGAATAAGATCTACAGAATGATTGTTGTGAAGTCAAAGCATTTGAATTCATTTCTATTTTAATAAGATCTACAATCATCATTATTGTCAAGTTAAACCATCATTTGTGTATTATCTTCACAAGACACCACATGATCAGACGAGTTACATATGAACTATGTGTACTATATGAACTCGAACTAGATTTTTTGAATCCACTTTATTCTGATTTCAAATCACATTACATTTCTAGCTCTAGCTAGATCTTCATAATGTAAACCATGTCTCATATGTATAATGTGTTTATCACATTATGTATGGTGCCCCGCCTCCTACGCCTACAAGTATTTAGATGTGAGTTGCAAACACCACACATTACCACAAATTCAAATAAAATGTGAGAATGTTCGATATATAGTATTGTTTAGATTGCTTGATATTTAGTTGTAAGCTGCAAATGCCGCAAATTATCTCAAATTCAAATAAAATGTGAGATTGTTTGATGTATAGTATGGTTTAGATTGTTCGGCATTTAGCTGTGAGTTGCAAAGGCCATGCATTATCACATTATGGTATAACATGTGCACAGCATGTGTATCACCGCTATATTCATGCATGCAATGTTTAAAACACTATGATCTCCTATTCAAATATATGAATCCGCTTTCATATCAAATTATGATCTTTGTTAGTCTCTTACACCCACACAGTCCTCTAACCTTTGTAGCTACCACTAACTTTCTCTCGTGCATGCACACGCCTCCTCGCCTCCCTCGGCATTCTATCCACCGGCACATTCATTTTTTCCTTTAGGTCGCTCTCCCAGAGTCTCCACAACTCCTTTCCGACACACACCGATCGATAAACCTCTCCAATGATGCCTGCCTACAGCATACACACACAGCTTCAATCTCCTCCTTTATGTGTCCTGCCTCGTGTCTCTCATATGGTCGACACACGTAAACTCTCACCCCTCTTTTAATCGATCTCACAACCGCACACTCCTCCCCTATCCAGCTAGTAGTTGGGCCTCTCGCACCACCTCCTAGCTCCATTCTCTCCGCTCATCCGCCTCATGGGCCTTATTTGCCTCTAACAAATGGACGACGACCGATCTCTCGCTATACATATAGCCAGCTAGGTCCTTATAACTGCTTTTACCCACACATCGATCGATCTACCTCATTAGTTGTGTCTCTCCTTCCTCCGACAAACAACAATTGATCTACCGATCTAGTTAGGTTTGCTTACCAAACACATGGTTCCCTTCATCATCCATGGATGCGTCCCCACATATCTATCACGCACGTGCACACACGTAAACACATCCCCACTCTTATTGATAACATTGCAGTTCCACCCTCGCTTGTCTAGTAGGCCTCCCAACATCTCCGAGAAGCAACTCCATCACCCATCCAGCACTCTACCCTCTCCTCCCTCTCCCTCCCTCTCTCTCTCTCTCTCTCTCTCGTCTCCATCATATTTCCTGGCTGCTCAGCTATGTATGGATGTCGACCGATCTTCCTCATGACATAGCTGGGTCTCTCCTCTCAACACATATACGAAGTCGCTCTACCTCTATAGTCAGGCCTCTTCCTACCCCCTCCCCCACCCCTCCCCCCACACACACACCGATTCATCAAGCACTCTAGTCATGTCTCCCTGCCACACACAAACATGACATGTGCCTCTAACGCTCGGGTAGGCCACGCCCTATATCTTTGACTTGCACACACACACGCACTCGATGGCTCTCTTCATCGATCTCGCACCCACCCATACTTGATCCTCTTCGACTCTATCGATAGCTATGACCCTCCCTCTCTTCTCGTGGATTGCCTGACCTCTATGTATGATATGGATAGGCCTCCATTTCACACACATTGCATGAAACATTTTGTTTGAGATGTCATCAACACATCCCACAAATAATTCACGAAATCAACCCTCCACCCCACCCCCACCCCCCACCACAAAAACAAAAACACTCACTAACGCTGTTTGTATCTCTCACACACACCCACGAGGTGGGGGGCGCACTAAGAGAAGAGGTGCATGCACGGCGCACGCATTCTGCTCTTTTCCCAACCACACCCGCTGGTACACGGTGGAGCTCAAGCTTGCATTTAAAAGGCAGCCCACGTGGTAATTTGGCACTTGTACTGGTTGTCCACTTGGTGGAGGGAGGATCGCCTACCACGGGTGAACAAACAAATTATGCATTTGACGCTGCTATGTTAAATTAAAAAGAGCTAAACCATGTGGGGCCTACCTTAGAGGCAAGGCTCTATACACCGGAGTACTTTGATGTGTCCTGGCAACTCGCAGAACGAGGAGAAGCTTGCTTAGCACGCCTGCCTCCCTGGCCCACGGGCGCGGTGGCTCACAGGATGAGGTGAAGCTTGCTCTCGCCATGCGCTGCTGTGGCTCGCAGGACGAGGAGAAAAATTTACTACCCTTCCGCTTACTCCTCGTCCCTACTACCTTGGTTATAGAGATTATATCATATTGTTTGGAATATATATGTCCTTAGTAGATTTCAATATGAACTACTAGTACATACTCCAAACACCGATGTATATAGACGTATTTTAGAGTGTACATTCACTCATTTTGCTCAGATGTAGTAGCACTCTCCTCGCCTCGACCGGCCCACGCAGGACGGCAGCAATTCATTCGGTCTCATATAGCCGTAACGATATATACTGACTACCATTATTGCTCGATTTCAAGAGGCTAAGAGCCAATCGCAAGGTTAATATTTTGGAGATGCCGTTTAAGGTTATAGGAGAACGAGTAGTAGGTGCCGCGCCATTTATAAATAATTTATTTTTCTTCGGGCACGACGCAATATGATAGGTTCGTGGGATAGAAAAGGAAACCGCCCACTATATACATAGTCGACGGCCAGCCTACACGGTTGCTTGCCAGTTTCTCTTCACACTCTCTCGCACAAAACGATCAGGCCACATCTAGAATATCCCGCGGATCACGCCCGCTTGGGGAAGAGGTGGATGCTTAGTGTAGATGCGGTGTCCGCCGCCAACGGCGAAACCCACTGCTGGCACGCCCCGATCAGGGGTCCCCGCCGCTTCTCTCATAAAGCCGGTGAGGTTGCCTCGCCCTTGCTCATTGCCGCGACGTAAGCAGTTGCCACCTCCCGCCGCCTCCTCAAGGTCAAGCTACGCCCTCGTGTATAACTCCCTTTACGGCCGACTTGCACCATCGCTCCAGCTGCCCACATCACTCCCTCGTGGATATTTCTACTTCTTTGCCCCGCACATACCGATAATTTCACTGGCTTCTACGCATCGTATTTGTGATGAGTTTATGTCTCATCAACTAGTCCTAGTAATCTTATTCTAATCACGCTTCTTCAATTTCTTTGCCATGTGAATGCTCATCTCAATTTTGGTGAAACTGCACAAAATGATCCGATGGTCAAAAGGTTGCAAACTTCATTTATTAGGAAGCTCTAACGCTGCAGTAAAATTGAAGCCTGGTCAGGTTCATGGTTCAAGGGCTAGGGACTGCATGGATCCTTTTCTTCTTTAGTTGCCTTTGTTCCAAAATAAGTGTCAACTTTTAGTAGTACAACTTTGTACTAAAGTTTGCACAAAGTTGAGACACTTATTTTGGAACAGAGGAGTACATATTTGCTATGATCTCGTCAATCATTGAGATGCAATAGCATGCATGTTAGTATCCTTTGTATTTGATGAAATGTTGCAACGGGCAACCTTGGACGCAAGATACATGTAACAGAGCTGGAAGCTTCATAGCATTGTACAAATTTATCTCGCTAATAAATTACAAGACGCATTAGTACTATACTAGTACTTCCTCCGCTCCTAAATATAAGTCTTTGTAGAGATTTCACCATTGACCACATGCGGATGTATATAGATGCATTTTAAGTGTAGATTCATTCATTTTGTTCCGTGTAGTTCACCTAGTGGAATCTCTACAAAGACTTATCTACTAGTAATAGCTAGCCCCCACTACTAGGAATTCTCTATCCTCTCCTTGAGCCACATCATCAAAATTGACGAGTCGTTAGATGAAGTAAATCAGTCATAATAGCCGCCTCGATCTAGATGTTGAGAGGCTCAAGATTAAGCCACATGCAAGCATGCAGAATACCGTGGCACATGTGTCGGATTTCGAAGTTCGCAGCATCTTTGAGGTTCGAACACTCAAAAGTGCGAGTGGAGATCTCGCCTCACCTACCTGCACCCCGCCCTACCGCTGGATCTAAACTACGAAAGGAACAACACAAGAGACGAAGGTTTATACTTAGTTCGGGTCACCATTGTGGTGTAATACCCTACTCTAGTTTGTGCTGTGGTGGATTGCCTCTGGGCTGATGGTGATGAATAATACAAGGAAGAACAGCCTCATGAGGGTCTGTTCTTGGTCATGCGAGAACTTCTTGAGGAGTTCAATCGCCTCTCTCTCTCCCTCTCTCCCTATTCAAGGTCAAGATCCTCGATAAGATGCCCCTAGCTCTGTGGGAGGCTAGTCCTATTTATAGACAGAGGCCCCGGCCCTTCCCAAATATTGAGCGGGAAGGGCGCCAACAATTGGCCATTTTGAAGGGGAACATCTCGTACACTTATCCCGACTAAAGTTGGTCCTCGCCGTCAAAGGCTTTGGTGACGCCGCTTGGGCTCCACAATGACTTCCTTCCCGCCAAGGCTGGTCTTGGTCTTGTTGCAATCAAATGGACGCCTTTGCTTGATGCTCTCTCCAGGCTTGCTCCTTTGCACCAAAGAGGAAAGGAGGACACTGCGCTGGCTGGTGCCCGCCGGCGCCTTGGTCGCCATGGCTGGCGCCATGGGCACCTCGTGAGGTACCCCGCCTTGATCTCTCCGCCCTCATGCGAGCCACCGATGAGGTCAGGCTCGAGGAAGCTCCTCGTCGTCCGCCTCAAGAAGGCTTGGCCCCTCGCGAGGGTTTTGAGCTTGTGTTGATGAAGATGGGCCCTGCTGACCCCTTTGAGCCATGCCGCAGGCCGCAGGCAGTGCAAGTCCGGGGACCCCTGCCTGAACGCCGACAAGAGCCCCCTGCCCAGGCGCGCCTGGCTTGGCCAGCAGAGGCGAGCAAGGTGTGAAGCGCCGCTGGCTCTAACAGCTCAAGGCCTTGGGCGCCATGTGCGTTGATTGGACGGGGTGCCTCAAAGAACCGCTGTGAGTTGATAAAGGAGCGGCCTCGCCTAGGCTTTGCTTCCCTAGCTTCTGCTATCGCTTAGATCCCCTTTCTGTGCTCTCCTTTCGCCTCCCAAATCTTCGGATCCACTTCGATCGCCGCCTAGCAAGGCATGGCGCCGCTGCACTCGGCCGGAGCTTGGTACTCGCCTCGCTCGACTCACGAACGTGCTCGGAGGCGATCTTGCCCGGGTGCGCCAGATGGTGGCGGCGCAGGCATCGACGGGCGAAGGTGTTCAAGGTCGGCCCGCCTCCCCGAGGGCCAAGGGAGCACCTTCTATCCGCCTTTGTAAGCCCATTGTTGCTCGTCTGATGCCTCCTTTTTCCGAAGTTCTTTCTTCTTCTCGTCCTCCGCCATTACAAGCTACAAGCTCAGATCTCCACCCCAACTCGTTTCCTTCGCGATCTTCGCCACTATAGTGAGGCTCATGTCGGGTGCAGCCTCAAGGCCCTGCTGCGCCACTATTTCTCCCTCCGACCTCTCGTGGTTCCATCTTCTGCAGCGAAGCTTGTCACAGACGGTATTCCATCGCCATTTCGAACCCCGGAAGAGGATTGAGGGCTTCAGGAGCAAGTGGGTCTTGTAGATGTTAGCGATCCACCCGGCTAATCTTGCCCACGGAGCACCCCACGACTCGGACGATTGGTCTCGAGTGGAGCTCAGGGACCTCTGCCGAGGCCGGTGTTGGAGAAGATGGACATGGATCTCGAGGCCACCAAGATGGCGGAGGCGGCTGACCGCTGCTGCCGAGGGAATTCCCGGAGCACCAGCTGGCTCCGCTTCACAAGACCCACTTCCGATGTGGAGGCCCCACTGAGCCTCAGGGTCTTGGCCGACCAAGACCTGGCTGCGTTCTCCAATCTTTGGTCGGGGCGACGTGGCGAGGTTGGAGGGCGCCCCACGCCTGCTCCTCCGCGACGACCGGGAGCAGGTAGTGGAGTCCATGCCCGCTTCAACGGGATGGCTGCGCGTCTGGAGGTTCCCAACAACCCGTGGACGGTCCTATGGTGACTCCAGCGAAGAGAAGGGAGAAGGGGAGCGGGAAGGAGGGCTCGACTCCGAGGCGACCGACGGAGAGTCGAGGGCTCCCATCCCTCGGAGCAAGTCCCGTGTTCTCCGCCTCTCACCGAGCAACGACGACGACAATGATGACGAGCAAGGCGGCGGGAGCTTGCCCCCGATCCCGAATAAGGACAGGACCGAGCTGATCCCCCGCGGGTCTGCCCCGGCCCCGAGGCGATCTGCAGGCGCGCCTCCTGCTCCCGAGCTCCTTGAGGCTGATCCTTGCAGCTGACTCTCGGGCTTCAAGTATGGCCGGAGGTTGCTCGAGCCCGTGAGCGACGACCAGTAAGTGCTCGATTCCCATCTTATTTCTTGTTATGTCATTGGGGCTTGACGTCTGTATCTCTTGGCTAGGCTAGCAACCGCGGCAAAGAAGCCGAAGGGATCTCCTGAGGTTCCGTCTGGGGCAGCGCCTCTGCTCGCGAAAGAAGGTGACCGCAATGCACGGGTGTCGGTGTCAAACCGCGGATCTCTGGTAGGGGGTCCCGAATCAAGGCCTAGGCGGATGGTAATAGGAGACAAGGACACGATGTTTTACCAGTGTTCGGGCCCTCTTGATGGAGGTAAAACCCCACGCCCCGCTTGATTAATATTGATGATGTGTGTTACAAGAGTGGATCTACCACGAGATCAAAGAGGCTAAACCCTAGAAGCTAGCCTATGGTATGATTGTTGTTTGTCCTATGGACTAAAGCCATCCGTTTATATAGACACCGGAGAGGGCTAGGGTTACATAGAGTCGGTTACAATGGTAGGAGATCTACATATCCAGACGCTAAGCTTGCCTTCCACGCCAAGGAAAGTCCCATCCGGACACGCGCTAAGTCTTCAATCTTGTATCTTCATAGTCTTGGAGTCCGCCGATGATGATAGTTCGCTATCCAGACACCCCTAGTCCGAACTCCTCAAGAGTCTCTAACCAGGCTTCAATGATGACGAGTCCGGGCGCGATGTTGTCTTCGCATTGCAAGGCGGGTTCTTCCTCCAATAATTTATAGAAGATTGTGAACACCAGGATAGTGTCCGCTCAGAAAATAAATTCCACATACCACCGTAGAGAGAATAATATTACACAAGATCAATCTGTCGACATATTCTCGTGGGCGTGACGTCGCACCACCGCCAAGCCTTTTACTCAAATTGTTTTTATTGTTCCACCTCAGGTGTCTAGTGAAGCGTTTCTTGGCACGCCTTGTCGGCAGAGATCGTGTTCCCTTTATTCCGGATTCCCATCAATACGGACGTGGGTAACCCAACCGCGCCATTGATTGTGACGCTTGGGGGATAAGCAAGTTTTACCAGGCCAAGGGACACATGTTTTTGTCCGCCCATATAAGGGGATAAAGATCCAACCCTTTTACCTGCGCCTTCCTCCTCCTTGGCTTATCCATCTCCGCGAACTCGAGCTCCAGCGCCCAAGTCCGCACTTCATACCTCAACCTTCTCCAACTATGTCCGTGCGGGAGGCAGTGGATGGCCTCCTCCGCCACGGAGGGGCAGATCCGAAGCTGCGCGACGTCGGATATTTGTCCAGCAGCATCGCGCGATCGGGTTCTCGACGAGGGAGAGCACGCCCCAACCCCAGGCCCCATGAGAGGGTAGTATTTCTTCCCATTTCCTCCGTGAACTGGGCTTCCCGCTTCATCCCTTTTTCCGGGGCTCATGTTCTACTACGGCCTAGATTTCCATGATCCGGCCCCAATTTCATCCTCAACATCTCGGGCGCTTATCGTCAGGTGCGAGGCCTTCCTCTGATCCAGCCCCACTTCGCTTAGGCTCAAGACCTTCAAAGGTCGTCAAGGTTGTGAAGGGCAGCCAAGCAGAAAAGCGGAGGCGCCATGGTGGGCAGGATGTCCCACGCTACGTGGCCGGAGGGCACTTTCGTGGAAACCATCAAGGGGTGGCAATCGGGTGGTTCTACATCACCGATCCGGTGGACTTGATTGGGCAGCGCCCCGATTCAGATCTCGGCATCCCTACACGGCTCACCTCCCGGAAAGAGAGTGGCCGGATTTGGGGACTCGAGGAGCTGACCGACTCCAAGCCTCAGATCCGTAAGCCGGTGGACAAGAAGCTCAAGCTTGTCAACGAGTCCAGTCATGCTCATCCGCCGGATTCTCCCGCCAGCGACGGGCTTCAACATGTGGGAGTTTGATCCGCGCAGCACCGCACTCGAAGCGGGCTCTTCGACACTACGCACGAAGATGTCCGGAAGGTGCTGTTCAAGGGCGCCAAGCTCCCGTGATCCGCCATCAAGATCGCAGAGATCGCCGCAGCGCCCAGCCGACGAGGTAGGTGATTTCACCACTTGTTTTCCATAGTTTGGCTCTATGCGGATCTAAACTCCCTTTACCTTTGACAGAATGGCTGGCGAAGGCCGAACGGACTATCCGTCCGCCCCATTGCCAGAGGACCCAGCCGACGCCCGCCTAACGGAAGAAGCTGGTCTCCGCACCCCACGTGGTGCCGGAGAAGAAGGCCAAGAAGAGGGCCACGGGACTCGGAAGAGTTCCCTGCCAGTGCTATCGGATGATGAATCTGAGGCCAACTCTCCCACCAAGGTGAGGAGGAGAAGAAGAAACTGTCAGACCCCGATTCTAAGTCACATCGATCTAGCCGGTAACACCTCATATCACTTTGCGCCTCACGCACGGTATTCCAACGGGTGTCGCTTACCATGGCCCGGACCGCTTACGCTTTTGGCTCACGATATGATAGTGTCGCTAGCATCCATATGACAGAGAACCCGGCCGACATGGCTAGTCGTGAACCCAAAGCGCACTAACCCATGGGGACAGCATACATGAATCACATCGAGCATGTCGGTCATCAACGTATGAATTGGTTGTAGCACTGGCTAACAGACTCCGTATCCCGGCTGTAGCAGTGCTAGGCAGACTCAATATCACCAAGGTGACATTTCAAGGGATGTATATAGGAACGGCGGAAACACATGCCGCCACCAAGTGTCCAAATCAGTAGTGCTGGGCTAGCAGTGACTCGTGAACCGGCTTTAGCAGCACTACTATCGCCAGAAGCACTAGACTACATTTCCCATATGAGAGGCTGCCAAGGATAAACAACAAGATTGTTGGATCCCACACATACCAAGCATTTCATACATACACACAATATGCTCAATATGTGTAAATACAACATGGCATCACAACATAACTCTACGACTCAAATATTTATTCATTAGGCCCGAGAAGCGAGATATTACAAACATGGGTCTCATGACCCAACACTCGTGAGCATACAAGTCAAAGCACAAGCGAAGCTAAACATGTCCGAGTACGCATAACTATAAATGAAAAAGGCTGAGAAGCCCGACTATCTACTCAGATCTCGCCGAGGGCACAAGATCGTAGCTGAGGTAACAAGCTAAACGTCAAGTCCAAGCGAACTACTAGCGAGACCGACGCCTCTCGCAAAAACATAAAATAAGCAAACGTGAGTACAAACGTACTCAGCAAGACTTACATCGTAACTATCTACATATGCATCATTATCAACAAAGGGGTGGTGGAGTTTGACCGCAGAAGCCAGCTTTGACTCGTGGCTATCCCGAACTATGACCGCAAGTAACTCTTTGAGGTGGCGCACACGAGTCCACATATTCACCATATCAATACACCACTATGGACCCGCCCCTGCCTCCCCACGAGAACGCCATCCATAGCACTCACGCTTATCTTGGCGATTTTAGAGTATCCACTTTCACTTGTCTATGAACTGATATAGGCAACCCAAGTCCTTTTCCGCTGACACGGCTATTCAATAGATCATATTAACCCTCGCAGGGTGTACTTCTTCACACACGCTCACCACTTACCGCTGTTTACACGACATGTACTCGCAACCTTCAAGCGGAAGCCCAACGTGGTGTCGGCCACAGCCTACCTAAACACTCAAGTCCCTAGTCCAGTTTATCGCCTATTCAGGTTCCATCCGCAGGAGTCCGCCGAGGTTTCCCATACAGCCCTAACGATGTGTGCAGGTTCCCGAGATACCAAACGGCATTCGGTACACCGCCACGGTATCTACCGTATCATAGCTCACCCCTAGGGTCATATACGCACGCCTCCAACACATATCCTAAAAACACCGTAAACTAGTTGCAACTCCCGGACAGAGAACAAGGGTGGTTAAGAAGTCGAGAGGGTCCATTGGTTTCAGTGCCCAATGCATGGTAGTAACTGCTTCATGGATCACAAACAGAGAACTCAGTTCCTGAGGACGGTTGCAATGAGACAACCCACCATGTACTCCTACATGGCCTCTCACCGCTACCTTTACCAAATCGATTATATCGGAATGAACAAGGGGGTTTTGCTTGCCCGGCACTTCTGAAGATAATATAGTTCTTCATCGGTGTCATCGAATTCATCGCCTAACCACGCCTATCGAGAGGGACAGCCACCGCAAACAAGAAAGAGCACAATCAATGCAATGCACAAACAAATGCATGACATGTCATGTTAAGGAACTGAATTGACCTAATGCAGCAAGAAGCTGTTAATTGAAGTGGAATTCAAACAAAGTTAAACTCCAACTCCAAATGCTAGTTCATAAATTACCCTAATCATGATTCATCCTATTCAGTGAGGTTAACTTGTTCAAACATGCATGATCATGGTATAAACAGATTCTTCATATTTTTCTGATCATTTTCATATATAATTTGTTTGATTTGGAGTTACGGTTGAATTACTATGAATTTTAGAAGTTTTGCTAATTTTCCGAATTTCCTGAGTTATTTAAATTCCAGAAATCATTAATCGGCACAAGATTGCATCATGCTGACCTCAAGAGGTCAACAGCGCCGTCCAGGTCAAACCTGACCAGTGGGGACCATTGGTCGCTGACACGATGCTGCCTGTGGTCAATGACAGTGGGTCCGGCCAATGACCACGCCAAGAAGTCAACCCGACGTAGGGCCCAAAGGATTAGTCTAATTACAAAATTAGTGGGCGCCGGGGCCCATTGTCGCGTCTAGGGGTTAACTAAATGGGTAGTTAGCACCTAAACTATTCTCGCCACATCAACGCCGCCGGATTAAGCTCCGCGACCACAAAGGCGGCGATGCTCGCCGGGTGGCGCTTAGGGACGGCGATCGGGCGCCAGGGAACTGTGAGGAAGCCTGTGCTCCGCGGCATCCAGCAAAGGGCGGCGGCTAGAGCTGGGGTGGCCGGAGCTCACCGAAATGGAGCTTCGCCGGCGCCGGAGTTCGGCTACGACGGCTACGGGCGCATGGTGCACGGCAAAGCGAAGCTAGCGGCCGGGTTCGATTTTGGGAGCAACCCGAGCACGATGACGAGCTCAAAAGGAAGCACGGTGTCTCAGAATTCACGACGGCGACAGAAAGCATGGCGCCGGCGAGCTTCGAGCTCGTGGGGATGGCATCTACGGCGAGAAGCACCACGGGCCGGGGGAACGGTGGAGGAGCTCATCGCGATTTCAGAGGGAGGGTAAGGGCTCGGGACGCCCTGTTGGCGGGCGACCAAGCGACGGCGTGACTGCCCCGAGGTTGAAGATGGTGGCGTGGAGGCGATGCAGAGCTTCCCGACTCGCGTGGCTCGGTGAGGGGGTCGAGGACGGAGTGGCGGAGCTTGTGGGCTAGTCGGGGAAGCGAGGGAGGGCCGGTGGCCGCAGCGAACGGCATCGGTGGCGACGGCTGCGCCCGGTGGTGCTGCGGGGAGGGACAAGAGAGGAGGAGAGGGATCCAGGAGAGAGGGAAGAGGACGAGGGGTCGGGGTGCGTGGCACCTCGGGTGCCTCCAACAAGCAGCAGGTAAGCAAGAGGTGGCTGGGCTTTGCCAAGGCCACGCCTCACCTCTGCCATCGGGCAAGAGGAAGACGATGAGCGGGGGTAGGTGGGCTGGACTGGTCAAGCCGGGCCGCCATGTAATCGGCCAGTCGGTTCCTCTCTCTCTCTTCTTTTTAATTCCTGTTTTCTATTTTTCTCAGCAGCTTTGTGGCTTTATTAAAATACTAATTCAATCCTAAAAATCATGCAATCGCCATGACCACTGTTGGAAATATATCCTACAAGAAACATTATAGTTTAGATTATTTGAGCATTTAAAATATTTTATAGTATTTAAATGCCCAAATGCAATTAAGTAATGATTTAATTCAAAATCCAGAATAGCCTCCAAAAATATGAAACCATTTTTGGCAGAGGGTTTAGCCAGACCAAAGATGGTGAACATTTATGAAGGGCATTTTGGGTTCATTGAAAATATTTTATTTTGATCCTAAATGCATTTCATTTAGTGCTAGGGTTTGTCATCCCCATTTCAAATTTCATGAAAATTAAACATGATGCATGGATGCAATGCCACTAGTTACAAGCAAGCTCTAGGGTCTGTGATAACTCACCCTCACTAAACAAGAATCTCGCCCGAGATTCAAGACGGAGGTAAGAGGAAAAGGGAAGTCACAAAGCTATCACAATCTCCATGATCCATTTGCCCTTCTCAAGATGTTGATTCATTCCATCATCTTGGTCTTGACGCCTTTGCTTTCGAGATCTTCACTCGACACAACAATGTAAAGAGGGGGAACCTCACAGGATTTAATCTTCTTGAAGATCGGCAAATCAAGATCAGTTCATGGAGTGAGACGAAGAACATCTCTTGAGTTGAGACACCAAACACTCATTAGGAATGATGGTAAAGAAATGGAGGACGAAGGTTCAATTGGTAAGCAACCATTCCACGCTCAAAGAAATGGTGCATGGTTTCAAAGTAACAAGAAGATGATTGCCATGATTCCATAACGGGCACCTCGAGAAAGGTGACCGTGGAATTATTACCTTAAGCAACAAAAAGAATTACTTTTGATTTAGAAATCATTGAGACTCAGATACCAGCCTAAGGCAATTCACAACGATCGCTTATGGAGTGCAAAGGAATGGTACACCGGACTAGAATGGATGATGTGGACTACCTTGTTGAAGACAACGCAATGGATGATTTTTCTTATCATCGGAGGTGGAGGGGACCCATGGTAGGACCACTTTTGAGGATGATCCTGAACAAGAATTACTAAGAAGGCAGCCCATAGTGAAATGGCACAAGGACGGTGCAAGCTGGGAACGAAATGCAACTGTTGAATGTTCCAACCATCATATCTGCCTGAGATTCAGATCCGATTGGATAGGATACTGACTCAGCATGTCCGAAGGAAAGGTCGCAACACAAATCACGAGATGACGCTATGAGATTCTCGGATATGAGCTACGATAGCAAGCTCCAAAACATGAGCTGGTTCTCTACACCCATGTGAACATGTTGTCCTAGACAAGCATGATCACCTAGTAGTCTTATAATAAAACACTACCGAAGTTCAGGTTGGGAACCATCATCAAGGATAACGAAGTCCTAACATAAGTCATGACTAGTTGTTATGAAGGAACTCCTTCTCCTTGAACAAATCAATCGCTGGCTTTGGTGTGCTAGGGATACATACGGAATGAAGATGATCAGTCTATCAAACCATAGAATACTTCGCACGTGCATGACTAACTTGGAATGATTCCAGAGGAAACAAAACAAGCTTTCTCGAATTCACGGCGACAACTTGCATCAGATGCACATGAATTAGAGGAAGTCACTACTTTCATCCAAACATATGCTTCATGAACGAAACATGAAGAAATGCTTACACAAGTTTTCAACACTAGGTTGATGTTCAACATGAATCATGGGGGAGACAAAATGCTGCTGATGGGCTCAACAACAACTCATCGGAATTTCCATATCACTGGACTTCCACCATCATGTGAACACGGTGATAGCATTGGTCAGACCAAAGATGTCATGGTGTATGCTCGAGGAATCAACCACGAGTAAGACAACATTATGAACATCGTTGGTTCTGATTTGACTTGACGATGGCCCACACTCAAATCAAAGGTTTGATAAGACAATAGATCCAACAACTGATCACAGGGACCAATCGATGAAAATATCATCTTTCTTCAACACACACACAAGAATATCCCTTTGGAACGAACTAAGCTAGGCAAGCTTTTATCTTCCAACTCTCCAAGTTGTTGTCTGGCTTAACCAACTAGCTCAGGGATATCCAACATAGATTCTTGGAGAAAGGGTGGTTCACAGGAAACCAACTTGATCACGAGCTCAACATAACAGTCAGAAAACAACCCGGTAACACTTCCAAGAAGATATTTGGAGAGTCACGAACCACCGATATGTTACTAAGCTCGAGAACAACCATGCTTTTGAGGGCAAGATGATATGATCAAATGAGTGAGGACTTGACAAGATCCTAACTCATCAATCGAGGTGTGCACCAGAAATAAGCACTAGGTAGCACGATCAATCTCAGAATGATGATTTAATAACCAACACGCTAAGAATGAGGATATTGACCATTAGCTACCAAGCAACGAGTTGCTTGGAGTATTGGTTTCACACATCACAATTCACTTGTCGGCATTCCGGTTACAACAATACGAGGACCGAGGAATGAATGATGATGGTGAGAAGTATCACTACGCCAAGAATTCATGAGAGTTGGTGCAGTTCTCATGACAATTCGACATAAAGGGGTAATATTCCAAGGTAGAATGTAACAAAGCTGAATTGGCATTTTGATCTCATGAATACAACTACTTTGACCCAATCCTAGAAATGGATGAGGTATCGAGTTTGTTTCTCCTAGTCATTCCAAATAGAATGGCTTGACGGACCACAAGGATAATAGGCATCGATAAACACGATCTCACACATACTCCTCGACTATCAATTGGTAGACGAGGGTCGAAACAACTAAAGAGGGACAACTCAAAGGAACATATGTTTTCGAGTTGTGGATGCATAGATTAGTATGTCGAGCTTAAGCTCAACATTTCTTCCAGATAACCCATGCGAAAGGTAGAATTGGCAGATTCACAATTATGAATGGAGAACTCCTCAAGAGTACTCTGATTGTGATCTTTGGTTCAAATAACTTCGCCTTAAATAGTTCATGGTATTTGGAAGAAGGAAATGCCACGAACCTCGAGGACTATTGCAAGGTTACTAATATCCTAAAGGAACTAGCAAATACTAACAACATGAAGTAAGTAGAGTGAATCTCGGTTCAAGAACCCAGTGAATAGAATACCTACTAACTAATAACATCACGGGATGCTTTCAAGATTGATGGCCGTAATCATCACACTAGGAATATAAAGCATGGCTAGATTACTAGATGATCCTCTAAGACACCTATGGTCATAATAATAGTTCCAACATATATGTCGAGGCAACAGAGTACCTCAACCCACCGATTAGTGTGGTTAATCTGCCCAAAGGAACATCAAAATGGGAGGAAGGGATTTGCAAATGCTTCGATTATTTAGAGACTGGATGACTCGACAGATAACGGCTGTAAATGCTCAAAATGATTTGAGACATCCTGCAAAATGGTGGCATAACCACTCAACATCACAATATCAAGGTTCCGAGATCAACAGCTATCATACGTAAATAGTAGGAACTGAACCGGGCTTAAAACCAACAATCTTAAAGGTCTATGGATTAGTAACACGTCATCCCGATAGATAGATGAGAAGCCTAGTTCTTAAACCCCAGAGAAGAGAAGAGGATGACTCAGATAAGAAGGCCATGAGGTATAAGGAGTAAAAAGAGCCTTACGCTCCCTTCCACAATCAATTCCCTTATATAACTAAAGCATTTCTAGACACAACTTCGACCAGTTTGGCTTGGTAATCCTACATGCAGTCAGGCTCTGATACCAACGCTGTCAGGACCCCGATTCCAAGTCACATCGATCTAGCCGGTAACACCTCATATCACTTTGCGGCCTCACGCACGGTATTCCTAATGGTGTCGCTTTACCATGGCCCGCGACCGCTTATGCCTTTTGGCTCACGATATGATAGTGTCGCTAGCATCCATATGACAGAGAACCCGGCCGACATGGCTAGTCGTGAACCCAAAGTGGCACTAACCCATGGGGACAGCATACATGAATCACATCGAGCATGTCGGTCATCAACGTAGAATCTGGCTGTAGCACTGGGCTAACAGACTCGTATCCCGGCTGTAGCAGTTAGGCAGACTCGGATGTCACCACAGAACATTTCAAGGGATGTATATAGGAACGGCGAAACACATGCCGCCACCAAGTGTCCAAAGCAAGATACTGCTGGCTAGCAGACTCCGTGAACCGGCAGAAGCGGACTACTATCGCCAGACGCACTAGACTACATTTCCCCATATGAGAGGCTGCCAAGGATAAACAACTAGATTGTCGGATCCCACACATACCAAGCATTTCAAACATACACACAATATGCTCAATATGTGTAAATACAACATGGCATCACAACATAACTCTACGACTCAAATATTTATTCATTAGGCTCCGAGGAGCGAGATATTACAAACATGGGTCTCATGACCCAACACTCGAGCATACAAGTCAAAGCACAAGCGAAGCTAAACATGTCCGAGTACGCATAACTATAAATGAAAAAAGGCTGAGAAGCCCGACTATCTACTGATCCTGCCGAGGGCACAAGATCGTAGCTGAGGTAACAAGCTAAACGTCAAGTCCAAGCGAACTACTAGCGAGACCGACGCCTCTCGCAAAACATAAAATAAGCAAACATGAGTACAAATGTACTCAGCAAGACTTACATCGTAACTAACTACATATGCACCATTATCAACAAAAGGGGTGGTGGAGTTTGACCGCAGCAAGCCAGCTTTGACTCGTGGCTATCCTGAACTACGATCGCAAGTAACTCTTTTGAGGTGGCGCACACGATTCCACATATTCACCATATCAATACACCACCATGGACCCGCCCCGCCTCCCTACGAGAACGCCATCCATAGCACTCACGCTTATCTTGGCGATTTTAGAGTATCCACTTTCACTTGTCTATGAACTGATATAGGCAACCTGTAAGTCCTTTTCCGTGGACACGGCTATTCAATAGATCATATTAACCCCTGCAGGGTGTACTTCTTCACACACGCTCACCACTTACCGCCACATACACGACATGTACTGCAACCTTCAAGCGGAAGCCCAACGTGGGTGTCGGCCACAGCCTACCTAAACACTCAAGTCCCTAGTCCGTGTTTATTGCCTATTCAGGTTCCATCCGCAGGAGTCCGCCGAGGTTTCCCATACAGCCCCGAACGATGTGTGCAGGGTTCCCGAGATACCAAACGGCATTCAAGACACCGGCCACGGTGTATCTACCGCATCATAGCCCACCCCTAGGGTCAGCGCTACGCACGGCCTCCAACACATATCCTACAAACACCAGAAACTAGTTGCAACTCCTGGACAGAGAACAAGGGTGGTTAAGAAGCCGAGAGGGTCCATTGGTTTCGGGCCCAATGCATGGTAGTAACTATTTCATGGATCACAAACACAAAACTCAGTTCCTGAGGACGGCTGCAATGAGACAACCCACCATGTACTCCTACATGGCCTCTCACCGCTACCTTTACCAAATCGTGTTCACACACTTAGCTCACACACAGTAGGACATGTTCACACAACCATTCCAATTCAGTCCCGATGAATCAGACCTGACTCAACTCTAAGCATTAGTAGGCATGACAAACAAGCATAAATGAGTAGGCACACCAGGGCTCAAACAACTCCTACTCATGCTAGTGGGTTTCATCTAATTACTGTGGAATGACAGGTCATGCAGAGGATAAAGGGGTTTAGCTACCGCAGCAAGTAACACATGAGTCGTTGTTGTCCTAATGCAGTAAAATAGAGCAGGAGCGAGAGAGTGGGATTATATCGGAATGAACTAGGGGGTTTTGCTTGCCCGGCACTTCTGAAGATAATATAGTTCTTCATCGGTGTCATCGAATTCATCGTCGGAACCACGTCTATCGAGAGGGGACAGTTACCGGCAAACAAGAAAGAGCACAATCAATGCAATGCACAAACAAATGAATGACATGTCATGTTAAGGAACTTAATTGACCTAATGCAGCAGTAAGCCAAGTTAATTGAAGTGGAATTCAAACAAAGTTAAACTCCAACTCCAAATGCTAGTTCATAAATTACCCTAATCATGATTCATCCTATTCAGTGAGGTTAACTTGTTCAAACATGCATGATCATGGCATAAACAGATTCTTCATATTTTTCTGATCATTTTTCATATATAATTTGTTTGATTTGGAGTTACGGTTGAATTACTATGAATTTTAGAAGTTTTGCTAATTTTCTGGAATTTCCTGAGTTATTTAAATTCCAGAAAATCATTATTAGCGTCAGCATTGCATCATGCTGACCTCAGCAGGTCAACAGGCGCCGTCCAGGTCAAACCTGACTAGTGGGGACCACTGGTCAGTGACACGGTGCTGCCCAGGGTCAATGACAGGTGGGTCCGGTCAATGACCACGTCAGCAAAGTCAACCTGACGTAGGGCCCAAAGTGGATTAGTCTAATTACAAAATTAGTGGGCGCCGGGCCCATTGTCGTTGTCTAGGGGTTAACTAAATGGGTAGTTAGCACCTAAACTATTCCTGCCACGCCAACGCCGCCGATTAAGCTCCGCGACCACAAAGGCGGGGCGATATGCTCGCCGGGTGGCGCTTAGGGACGGCGGTCAAGCGCGCATGGGAACCAGAGGAAGCCTGCTCCCGCCAAGATCCAGCGGTGGCGGCGGCTGGAGCTGGGATGGCTGGAGCTCACCGGAATGGAGCTCGCGGCGGCGCCGGAGTTCGGGCAACGACGGCTACGGCACTGCGGTGCACGGCAAAGCGAGCTAGCGGCTGGGTTCGAATTTTGGGAGCAACCCGAGCACGATGACGAGCTCAGGTGCGAGCTACGGTGTCCGTAACCACGACGGCGACAGAGCATGGAGCCGGCGAGCTTTGGAGCTCGTGGGGATGGCATCTACGGCGAGAAGCAGACCACGGGGCCAGGGGGAAACGGTGGAGGAGCTCACCGCGAGTTCAGAGGGGAGGGTAAGTGGGCTCGGGACGCCCTGCTGGCGTAAATTTGGCGACGGCGTGACTGCCCCGAGGTTGAAGATGGTGGCGGAGGCGATGCAGAGCTTCCCTGCTCATGTGGCTCGTGAGGGGGTCGAGGACGGAGTGGCTAAGCTTGTGGGCTAGTCGGGGAAGCGAGGGAAGGCCGGTGGCCGCGGCAAACGGCGTCGGTGGCGACGGGCTGCGCCGGTGGTGCCAAGGAGGGACTAGAGAGGAGGAGAGATCCAGGAGAGAGGGAAGAGGACGAGGGGTCGGGGTGCGTGGCACCTCGGGTGCCTCCAACAAGCAGCAGGTAAGCAGGAGGTGGCCGGGTTCTCAAGGCCACGCCTCGCCGCCACCGGGCAGAGGAAGACGATGAGCGGCGGGTAGGTGGGCTGATCGACAAGCTGGGCCGGCCATGTAAGTGGGCCAGGTCGGTTCCTCTCTCTCTCTTTTTCTTTTAATTCATGTTTTCTATTTTTCTGCAGCTTTGTGGCTTTATTAAAAATACTAATTCAATCCCAAAAATCATGCAACTGCTCATGACCACTGTTGGAAATATATCTTACAGCAAACATTTCAGTTTGGGATTATTTGAGCATTTAAAATATTTTATAGTATTTAAATGCCCAAATGCAATTAAGTAATGATTTAATTCAAAAATCCAGAATAGCCTCCAAAAATATGAAACCACTTTTGGCAGAGGGTTTAGCCAGGACCAAAGATGGTGAACATTTATGAAGGGCATTTTGGGTTCATTGAAAATATTTTTATTTTGATCCTAAATGCATTTCATTTAGTGCTAGGGTTTGTCATCCCCATTTCAAATTTCATGAAAATTAAACATGATGCATGGATGCAATGCCACTAGTTACAAGCAAGCTCTAGGGCTGTGACAAAAGCCTCTCCCCAAAGCAGCGGAGAGGAAGAAGGAAGGCCTCCTCAACAAGGAGGCCAAGGGTCCAGAAGGAAAAACTCTTCCCCGGACTGCTCCGCCAACGCCAAAGGATTTACGATTTAGGACTGGCCTCCAAGGCCAAGCCTCGGCGAGATCGTAAGTATCCGACCTTTAATAACTTCAAGGTTTTTATTTTCGCCACATAATGTCTTTCTAATGCCGCATACAAACCTCGCAGTCCGCCTAAGGATGATCTTCCTGCTTGCCGAAAGGGTCCTTGGGTGCGCCGGATATGGATTCTTCCGACTGCCTCCACCTCTGCGCCGCTGGACGACACCGAGGTGGGATCCCGCAAAGGACCCACCAGAGGAGGAGGCCCCGGAGGTGTCACAGACACCTCTCGGACTGCGCACTGACCCAACCCCGAAGGCCACAATGGCTCCGAGTCCGGCGGGCGTACCCTTCAGAAGAAGGGCAAGACCACGACGCCGGGCTGCCTCTCGGCCCAACCGGAGGTGCCGGATATTTGCCGGAGGCGCCAACGGCGCCCATCGAAGAGGAACACCGACCGTTATGAGTGCGGTGATTCGAAGGTTCAGCCGCCAAGAGCGGGCTGACCGAAGCCTCGCAGAGCCTTCTAACAGGCTTTGAGGTAAGAATTTCAATATATAAAATGGTACCAAGATAGACAGAGAGCTCCCGATGCTCGGTACGGTGTTCGAAAAGAAAAGCCGATCGAGGATCTTTAGAAAGATAAACGCAGGAGTCATAAAAATATGTCAATATGGGATTGCAGGTTGTGCCGCCGACCACCGACCGATCGCGGAGGTCAATACTTTGAAGGAAAACCTCGAGCGGTCCGAGAACGAGCTCGCCATGCCAAGAAGCAGCTCGAGGAAAAGAAGGTGAGTAATACCTTTTGAAAATTGTACCATGTAAAAGGATTTGGTTGCAAGAAAATGACAAGGATAACGTGGATATTGTAGGGGCCACTAACGAGGTGGCGACTTCGAAGGAGGTGGTGGCCGCGGCCGAACGTAATGCGGCCGCGGAGCGCACCGAGCGAGAGAAGCAGGAGGCACGGGTGGCGGAGTACAGCAAGAGCTCCAGGATCTCGTGAAAAAACATGAGAACTTGGGCGTGACTCAAGACTCAAGAGTCTGAGCTTGCAACGGCTCTTGAGAGTGCCAAAGCTGCTAAGGCCGGTTTACAAGGCCCTCCAGAGATTGAGGCGGAAGAAAATAGCAGCGGTAAGGCATTTTCATGCAAAGTAAGCATGTGAGAGCACTACCGTTGCTTACCCTAATTCGAGCTCTCCTGAGCTGCTCGCAGATCTTCCTCGCAGCGGTCCGATGCTGCCGAGATTCTACCGGGCCGAGGAGGGAGCTCGACGGAGAAGGTCTTCGGTCTCAAGATGCCGAGGCCGGACATCCGGTGTTCCTTTAGCGACCAGTCAAGCAGCTGGTCGAGCTCCACAAGGCGTCCGAACAGGCTATGAAGGGCCTCATAGTTCGGCTGTGGTCTAAGGAGGCCATGCCTCGAGCTACTTCGCCCTGCGCGGCGGCCGATGGATGCGTCTGCGGGTTGAAGTCATCAAGCATTCCGCTTGTATTGAGGGTGCCTGTCGGGCCCTTGCCCGCCAAAGGTGCACTGGGCAAGATGGATGCCCAGAGGCTCGTGGACGGACCCGCCACCGTGAGGGCAAGGAGCATCGCACGCCCGAGATGTATTATAAGAGTGTGTCAAGGGCGCCCACACTATTGCGGTGAGTGCTCCAAAGATGTAATATTTGAGTATACTCGATTTTGTTATCCTCGTATGCTGAAAACTTAGTTCATATGCGCTAAGCAACGCTTGTTAATTTAAAATATTACCTTCAGGCGGTTGTTTATCAAATCTGAGAGATGGCAAGTCGTCGGCTTCAGCCCCCATGCCACGAGTGTCGGGTGTTCGATAAACTTGAGCGCTTGTTCCCATTTTGGGTCCATCTAGGAGGCGCCAACACAGCGTAACAAGGCAACCGGACTTATAATGCTTGAACACTCTCACTTAGCCATAGAATTCTATAATTTTAAATTTCGCGAAGCCCTAGTCTTCGAAGGTCAATTTGGGGCGCTTATCCACGCTTTGGCCGGACAGATCCGCCTCGCCTAAGCGGCATAAGTCTTTAAGGACTCGCAAAACCTCTCGAACAGCGATCGCTCTCGCCTCATCATGATGGTCAGTTTTAGCTTTCCACCGAGGCGTTAACCCAGCTCAACTAGGGCGGAATCGCAGTGGTTCTCCGGTGCTACCTTAGCCGATATAATGGAACGAAGGTACCAAAACATGGGAGCCGGCAAACCCAACTATTGACCCAAGACATGATTCGAGCCGATGCATATAGTGCTATAAGTTCGGGTGCCCCACTTGTGGAAGTGTTCGACTCATCACACCATAATGCGGGAAACATAAGCCCTGGTGTATATTAGCCGCACTAAAGTGTACGGATGCAACATGCCGTGAATGAACATATGTATGAAAAAAGAAATGCAACTATAAGCAAAAAGGTGTTGCATTGTTTTATTCAATAAGTGCTGCTACGAATGCAGAACGATACAAATAGTGCGATAAGCAAGGTATGAGACTGTTAAACATGTCCTCTCCGTGGGTAGGCTGCAGATTGGTGTATAAAATGCTCGTAATGGAGACCACCAGATATTCAAGTAGCCTTTATCCTTCCCCGGCTGTTGCATCGTGAGTTCGGCAGGTTCTGCCGGACAGGCCTCGACAAACGGAGTCCTGTGGATAAAAGTAAAAGGTAAAAAGAAAAGAAAAGGGATGACACACTTGAGAGCCCCCGTGTGGTTGAGCCGCAGCCTGGGTTTATCGTGGTCGTGCCCTCTCCCCATGCCCATGGTATCTTCAGAGCGTAATGGTGTACGCAGCGACCTGCTTTGACGCTTCGCAGAGCTGGTTAGCCGCATCGCTACGCTGCGTTCGAACGTGCTAGGTGGTCTTGTTGTGTTACTCCGGCGCTGCTTAGCATAGTCCGCCGCTTAACGGCCGGACTCGAGAATTGCCTTAAGAGGCTGCATTGCACTTCGCCGGAGAGCCGCCAGATGTTCCTCCGCGCGAGAGAACGCTCAGGTTTCCATTGACCGTGATGACTCGAGGGCCTCGCATCTTGAGCTTGAGGTATGCGAGAGCGGCACCGCTGAACTTTGCAACGCTGCACGTCCGAGCAAGGCATGATAGCCGCCATGAACGGGACTATGTCAAGATTAACTCTCGCTCGAAGTTATCCGGGATCCAAGACCACTTCCAGCAGTAATTGAGCCTGTATAATTGGCTTTACACCTGGTATGACGCTTTAAAGGTCGCTTTGGTAGGTTTAATCCTTGAGGGTCTATGCCCATTTTGCACACCGTATCCCGGTAAAGCAGGTTCAGTTGCTGCCGCCATCCATCGACTCGCTTAGGTGAAATCCATCGACGATTGGGTCTAAGACCAGGCGCGAATCCGCCGCGGCGGATGCTGGTGGGGTGGTCCTTCGTCAAAAGTGATTGGGCAGGAGGACCATGGATTGAACTTCGGGCAACTGCTCCATCGCCAGACATCCTCGAGTGCACGCTCGCCCCTTTTTGGTATGTGCGCTATGATATCATGTTCACCGTCCGCACTGTGGGGAAACCTTCGCCCTCTATTGTTTGGCGGTTGGGTCTCGCCCTCGCCATCGCTATGCAGCCCTTGTCATTGTTTTTGGCAATTAACTTGCCTGCTCGTTTGAATACCCAACCGACCCTCGCTGGTGTGGTTAGCTGGCTTTTCCGGGATGCCGTATCCGCACAAGCGGTCGAGTATTCGTCCAAATTGGACGGCCCCGAGTAGTTCTTTTGAATGGCTTTTTCGCTGACCGGTTTAGAGCCTCTGAATCCGCATTGATTGCCGATCTCAATATTGTCGCCAAGCACGCGGCGCTTTTTGTTACGACGCTGCCTGCCATTTCGGTCCTTGAAGTCCGGACTGCCGAATTTTTGCCGAGGTTGTTGCTGCGCTAGCTACCTTGTCCTCACCCGCAGCAAGCTGGTCATGAGTGATGTGAGGGCTGCCATGGATTTCGCTTTTCCTGTCCTAGGTGCCGCCAGCCACTCGTCATGGATGTTATGCTTGAAGGCCGCTTAGGGCCTCCGTGATCCCGACAATCGACGATTTGGTTTTTCTTGGTTAAGAACCGTGGTCCGTAATTGTGTGGCCGATTCGTCTGCTGCTGAATTATGTGGCTTAGGTCATCAGCTTCCGTGGTCGCACATAAGTGCCCCGAAGTTATCGAGAATGCGGCTTCCGGTCCTCCCAGCTCCCAATTGACTCTCGCCGCAAGCTGTTGAGCCAATGCCGGGCTGGTCCTTTAAGCTTGAGGGGAGGTATTTGATGGTGTGAAGATCGCCACCGCGGGCCATGTGGATGTGAAGGAGATAGTCTTTGATCCAAACCGCGGGTCTCATGCAGCCATCATAGCATTCAATATTGACGGGTTTAAACCTTCGGGATTTGATGATCCATTACTTCGCCTCGGAAGCATAGTGGTGTGCGCGCCTCAGATCGGGCGATATCACGACGGAGCTCGAAAGAGCTTTGTCTGCTTTTGTTCGCCCGACCGACTTATCAGGTCCGCGCGACGGTTGTCGCCACGCACTGTGGCGCCCACGCCGATCCATAGATCGATCTTGATTGTCTTGCCTTGTCCTCCAATATATCTTGCAGGTCCGGAGCGCCTCGTGGCCGTGTGCTTTTTGAGCGATGTCGGGTATGGTTCTAGTGAAGGGCCTAGAGGCCTTCTTCGCTACCACGGGTGGTCGCTCAGCCGTATTGTCTCCCGGTGATGCGGGTTCGTAAGCCTCCTCCTCTAATCGAGGAGCAGCTTGCGCTTAGGGTAGCTTTTGAGGGGCATTCGAGCTTCATGCTCTTCGCCGCGAGGACTTCACCATCCGTCGCTAGCGATCCCGATCAGCTCTAAGTTGTTGCTGCTTTTTCTGAGGCTGTTCGCCATGGCTATAAGCCCGCGCCTAAAACGCCTTGTTCGACGGGATCCTCGTGCACGATTTAATTCATTGTCGCGAGGCTTGCTTCGCCTTCGGAGGGAGGCATATAATCCTCTACCTCTTCTTCTCGCCGCCTCGTGAGGGTCTGGCGCTCCATCCTCCCGCGCTGGATCTTGCCGAGTGGATTATCTACGCACTATCCGTGTATTGTTATCTCCGTGCCGAATCTTCATTCTTGCTGTGGCGGATTTAGAGCGGCGCCACGACGCCGGGCGCTTGGGCTGTTTCTTGAGGGTCATCCTCCTCTCGCTCCTTCGCCATTCCCATCCTTTGGGATATCCACCATGTATATGTCATATGATGAGGTGGCTTTCCAGCGCCCGTAGGCGCTGGTTCTGTTCGCTCCGCATCGCCGCCCATACCGCTGATGTCTTCGGAGTCATAGTCTAGCATGTCGGTTAGATCGCTGACCGCGCTACAAAGTGGGCGGTGGTGGGCTTTGAATTTCTTCGTCGTCCGCGATCTCAACCGCCCCGACCGTAGTCCGCCAGGCTCTCCGGATAAAGAGAGAGACTTTAGTGAATTCAGGATGTCGCCAAAGGGCGAGTGCCGAAAGATGTCCGCGGGTCCGTGAACTCCATAATCAGCGCCCAATCGGATTCGACAGCAAGGGCGCTGAGGGTTCGGAGTCCGGAGAGGAGTCCGCACCTGGAGTCGAGGTCTTCGCAGCGACAGGATGGAGTTCGCTCGATCGCCGAGAGATTAGAGCCCCGAGGCGGTGTCCAACCACTGCCCTCGATCGGGGAATCCGCCCTAATTAAGGGTCGGAGCGGATTCTCGTGCGCCTCCGTGGCAATCGCTCGCTGCAGAGCTAGATCATGCCCATCGAGACAAGGCGGCGCTGCTTGGTTGCGGCTCGAACTGTCAAGATCAAGTCTCCGCGATATCGGCCGATAGTTTAAGCTTCCAAATCTGACCTGATGGCCAGGGGCGAAGCTGATCTGCTCTAGATGGCTGCTTAATTGCTCATGGTGCAAAGCCGCCAACACGTAAGATTTGTCCGGGAGAAAAGTCTCACCCTGGACCGCGCTGCTTGTTGATGATCAAAGGATCCATCGGGCCTGTTGGTGACGCATACGCAGGAACTCTCAATGAAAGCACAAATGTCGGTGTCAAACCGACGGATCTCGGTAGGGGGTCCCGAACTGTGTGTCTAGGCGGATGGTAACAGGAGACAAGGGACACGATGTTTTACCCAGGTTCGGGCCCTCTTGATGGAGGTAAAACCCTACGTCCTGCTTGATTAATGAGTATTACAAGAGTTGATCTACCACGAGATCAAAGAGGCTAAACCCTAGAAGCTAGCCTATGGTATGATTGTTGTTTGTCCTATGGACTAAAGCCATCCGGTTTATATAGACAATGGAGAGGGCTAGGGTTACACAGAGTCGGTTACAATGGTAGGAGATCTACATATTCGTATCGCCAAGCTTGCCTTCCACGCCAAGGAAAGTCCCATCCGGACACGGGGCAAAGTCTTCAATCTTGTATCTTCATAGTCTTGGAGTCCGGCCGATGATGATAGTTCGGCTATCCGGACACCCCCTAGTCCGGAACTCCCTCAACGGGCCTCTCCTGCCCGGTCGTCCTCACGAGGCCTGGCTGAGCCGGCTAGGGCGAGCTCAGGCCCCACGGCCCAAGCGGCTCTAGAGGTGCCCTTGCCTGATGTTGCCACCACACCCGTTGGGGCGCAGCAGGCTCCGCCTTAGGATAATGTGGTTATGCTGCCGCCTTCTCCTCCTACCCCATCGATCGCTGTCTCCGACTTCTACCGCTCGATCGCGGCCGCTGCCGAATCGACCGCTGCGGCGGGATCTTTTGGGCGCCGACCCTCGTCTAGTGGCCGGGCGCTTGGAGCTGGCTTCTGGATGGATTCGCTCCGACGCTTCGATTCGGGCGGCGCTGGTCCAGGCCTCGACGGCTTGCGACGAGGAGAAGCAGGTCGTCCTTGGGGCGAAAGCTGCTCGCGACGCCGCCTTGGGGGAGGTAGCCGATGTCCGAGGTCGCTGCAAGGCGCTGGAGAGCGAGCTGCAGGGCCTGCGGGACCAGTTCGCCAAGGAGGCCCGCCTTCGCCAAGAGCAGGAGGAAGGCATGAAAGCTCGTGAGGTGGCTGTCAAGGACCAGGACGCCAAGCTCAAGAAGCGCCGTGACCGCCTAGGCGTGCTGGAGCAAGAGTTGGATGCGAGGAAGGTTGAGCTGGACGGCAAGGCACGGGTCCTTGCTGAGGATCGTGTGGCCTTCACGGAGATGGAGGTGAAGGCTCGCACCTTGCTGAGGGAGCTTTATGATAGCAGCCTGGAGAGCCCGCTGGCCGGCGCAGAGGACGGCCCCGCCAAGCTGCTTCCCTTCCTGGTTCGCGCTCTTGAAGATGCCACCCTTGGCCTTGGCCCTACGGCTGAGGCCGAGGCGCCGGCCTTGTCTTCTCCTGAGCCGACGCTGGTCCTCACCCACATCTACCTTCGCGATCCCAACGCCGACCTCGACAGCTGGCTTGAGCCAGCGAGCGCGAGCTTGCCGCCCCGCCATCGAGGCCGTGAAGGGTCGTGTGGAGGCTCACTGGGAAGTTCCGGCCTCAGCACTGCCAAGCGGGCGCACTAACCCCGCGGCTCCACAAGGCGAACTCCGCTCACAAGCAGCTCCACCGCCGACAAGTGACTCACAGGCTCCTGCTCGCTTTTAATTCCTGCACATGTATCATGCCTCGGGAGGCGCTTAAACTTGCATTTATGCCAGGATAACAGTTATGGACTGTAATATTTGCTTTTGAATTCCTTGAAATTTGCGCTTTTCCTTCCTACTTGCTTATGTTCTACGCCGCAGAGCCTGCCCCTGCCAAGATACCTCACCAGCTGCTAGCCCCACTGTAAACCAGGACGGACCAAGGAGTGAGGGGCTACGCGACAAGTTAGGCTCCCGAGTCGCGATGCTCGTGAGTCCCCTTGGTGCACGAACAATAAGTAGGAGGTGAGATGTGGGTGGATCTACCGTTCACGCCTGCAGAGCCCGCCCTCACGCAGATACCTCAACCGCCGTTAGCCTTTCGGAACTAAGGAGTGAGAGGCTACGTGACCAGTTAGGCTCCCGAGTCGCGATGCTCAAGAGTCCCCTTGACGCCAAACGGCTTCGCACCTTGGCTCCGCCGGGAGGACGCAGCGACGAACCAGGCCCGAGGGGCTGGCTGGGTGGCGGCGTCTGGCGTGACTCAGCGCAGCCTCGCGTGCCCAGCCTCGCTGCACTCCCGAGGGGAGGCGCGGCGAGGCCGCACAATCGAGCCTGGCTCCCCGAGGTTGATGCAGCCCGGGCCACCTCGCTTGTTTATCACCAGACGGAGCATAGCGCCCATATGTGTACGGGCGTAGCCGCCTCGGCAGTTGTCGCCAGCCAACGGGAGCATGGTGCTTCCACTAGTGCGTGAGGGGGCTCCCGAGGAGCCCCGGGCGCAGGCAGCCTCGGCCTCGACACGTGGCTGGCACGGTAGGTCCCGACGAGGTGTATCCGGGCACCCGTGAGCTAGCACGGACTCACGGGCCCTACCAAGGCGGGTTGCGCCTGCACCGGGCCTTATCTTGTGATGTGTTCTCGCAGATTTGTTAGATGTCGGCGCCACGCCCCGGTCCCGCCTCGAGCTGGTCTCACCGCCGCCGGTATGCCAGGGTTGCGGCGCCGCGACAAGGCCGAGGGTGAGGGCTGGAGAGCCAGAGGAGCCCCGAGTCGCGATGCTCGTGTACCCCCTTTAACGCAAGCGGTCGACATGAACGAAGAAAAGGTGCCATGGATTGGCATCAAATAACAAGCATGATGGGTCAACGCATGACCCAAATAAACGAAGAGGGATACATGCCGCTGGTCCGCCCGAGCGATTTGGGGATGATGCAGCCCAAGGGCGCCCCAACAAGATAAGCTAGGAACATGAAGTAAAGGGATACACGCCAGAGGAACGGACCCACGCGCTTGGGAATAATGCAGCCCTGGGGTGCTCCCAGCTGAAATGAAACTTGAAAGATGTCACCGATAGCGCTTGAAGACGAAGGGTGTTGGTGCAGCAGACTCGGTGGGCTGCGGAGCGATCCTCATGAGCCCCTGTGCTCGTGGGCCTCGGAGGCTCCGGAGGCGCTGGTGGCCTCGTGGACCATCTCCATCTCTCGCCAGGCTGCGGAACGCCTCGGCCTCTTGAGCCTCCGTGATGCTCCTCATGAGGTGTCAAGGCAGGAAGCCGTGGTTCGCAAGCCGTAAGGCATGCGAACGTAGCTGTGGGTGGAACTGCAACGCCCCACGCAAGAGGGCCAGAGGCACTCCGAGAGGCGGCTCGGTTGAGCCCTGGTATGTCGATGCAGACGCCAAGCAGCCCACCATCCTCGCCTGATGGGGAGCTACGGCAGTAAGCGGCAGCTGCCACTCAGACTCTTGACTCGCAGCCCCGAATGATCTTGCCGACGAACTCCCGAGGGTTCGCCCTCCTTGCCTTGCTCCTTCTTGAGGGAAACGTGCTTCGAAACACGCCTCCAAGCGGTGCCCAAGCGCCTCCCTCGTGACCTTAGCAAGGTCGGTGGCCCTCCAGGGGGGAGCCCCCGAGCCCTGCCTGAGGAGGGCGCCGGGCGCGCTTTCCTATGCGATAGAAGGAGGTTCCCCGAGCAAGGCGCTGACTTCGAGGGGCCTGCCTCCCGAGGGGCCGGGCCGGACGATGTCTTCTTCTTCTTGGGGCGGTCTCGGAAGCCTCCCTGCCTCGCGATCCGGTCTTCCAAAGGATGTGGCTCAAAGGCTCGCCCCAGGAGCACACCGCCATTCTTCTTCGCATGGCACCATGTAGCTGCAGGGTTACGGCCATGAACTTGGCCAGCGCTGGGTAACCGAGGATGGCGCTGTATGGCAAAGTAATGTGAGCGACGCCGGTCGGCGAGCTCGGTGCGGTAGTTGTCGCCTACACCCAAGGTGACAGGGAGGCTAACCTGCCCAATCGGGACCGTGGAGCCGCTGGTGACCCCGCAGAAAGGCTTGGTTGGCTGAAGCTAATTATAAGGCACTTGGAGATTGTTGAACGCTTCCACGCACAGACGCTGAGCCCCGCCCCGCCATCGGCGAGGGTCTTGGTGACTAGCACGTTGTCGATGATTGGGGAGCAAAGCTCGAGGACTCCGCTGTGGACGCACACTTGAGCTGATCGCTGAGCTGAACGTGATGGCGCACGCCACCACCTAAGGGGCGGTGGCTTCGAGCTTGGGAGGACTGCATTCACTTCACGGGCTAACTGCTTGAAGATGCGCTGAGAGGTCAGGGCTTGAGCTCCGCCCAGATGCAGCGATCGCGCATGCTCCCCGGAAGCCCCAGCCCCTCGCCCCGATGATGGTCTTCATTTCTCCTGGCTGCGCGGCAGCGGAGGGAGGCCTGTGTTGCTTTATGGGTGATCCTCGCGAGGCTGATCCTCCAGCCTCCTCGCGAGGCAGGTCCCACCAGCCGATCCTCGCGGGTTGGTCGCGCCACCTTGGCGAGGGCCGCGGGTCTTCCCAAATACCCCTGCTCCTTCCTCCTCCTCGGCCAGAGCCCCCTGGGTTGTCTGCGGTCGGGACGCCGGCCGATCCTCCCTTCTCGCACAGCTCGGAGCTCTTGACATTCGCTGGTGTTGTGGGTGTGGAGGTCGTGGTACACGAGTATCGGCTGCCCTTGGAAGACTCTGGCTGATCTCTCGCCCCGCTTGGTGTCCTGGTTCTCGCTGCATGAAAGCACGACAGCCCCTTGGCGCTTCACATCCTTGGCCTCGTGTTTCTTCTCTTCGGGTCTCTGGCGTGCAGCTCGAGGAGGAGAGACGCCTTCCTCGCCCTGGTGCACTTGGTCGCCAAGTTGAACAGCTCCAAGGAAGTGCACAAGTCTTCATGCATCGCCAGCCCTCCTTCATCTTGACGTCGCGCACACCGTCGGAGAAGGCGGAGATGATGGCCTCCTCAGTCACCTTGGGAATCTTGAGGCTGGCGTTGTTGAAGCGCTGGATGTATTTCTGCAGGGTCTCCCTTGGTTGCTTCTTGATGTGGTGCATGTTGCTCACGGCGGGTGGCCGATCACGAGTACCTTGGAAGTTGGCGATGAAGCAGGTGCGCATCTCGTCCCAGGAGGAGATCGTGCCTGGAGCTAAGTTCACGAGCCACGTGCGGGCCCCGTCCTTGAGCGCCATGGGAAACTAGTTCGCCATGACCTTCTCGCTCCATTGGCGGTTGATGCCCAGCTCAGAGAGCTGGAGGAACTCATGGGTCGGCCGCACTGGCCATAGCGAGGAGGTAGGTCTGTCTTGAACTTGTCGGGCCACGCGACGCCAAGCGCAGCTCGGTGGTGAAGGCACGGCAGCCTGCCGTGGCCACGGAGGCCTTGGGTGACGAAGAGCTTGGTCTTGCGGGTCCCCATGCGCGCCATACCGGGAGCAGCGCGGGTCTTGACGTGCCGGAGCAGGAGCGTGGTCGCGACGAGCCGGAGCGGGAGCACTCGGCAGCTTCTGCGGTGAGGGACTTCCCGCAGCTCGCTTTGCCGCTTAGCGCCAGACGGAGAGGGTTCCGCCATGACCACGCGCTTTGGGGCCAGGGCGCTTGAGGGGGAGGCGGCCGAGGCGCCCCGAGCTTGCCGCCAAGAGGGCGGGTGCGGTGCAGCAGACGGACGGGCGCTGGGGAGCCCCGCAGCGCGGGACGAAGCTCGGCGACGCGGTCGAGCCACTCTTCAGACGCTGCCGACCGGACGGTAGCGCAGGAGCTCGCTTGCCGGATGAGCGCAGCTCGAGTTTTCCATGGGCGCGCTGGAATGCGCGAGACGAAGAGCCAGCCGGGCGAGTGAGGGGTAGCAGCGGCCGCCTTTGCCTCACGGAGGGATGCTGACGATGCTTGCTGCTCGTTTCGCCGGGCCGGTGGCGGCGCTGACGGCACGCGACGGGAACGGTGAGGGCGCCACGATGGGAGCCGCCTCGGGCGACGCGGAAGCGAGAGCGCCTGAGCCGGGCGCTGGCCCGGGCGAAGGCCGACATGGATGCGGTGGTCGACGGAGAACAGGGCGGCGGAAGACGAATTCCGCGCACTTTACCTAGCGCCAAGAAATGTCGGATTTTGGGTTCCAGCACCCTTGAGGTTCGAACACTAGGGTGCGCGCGAGATCTCGCCTCTACCTACCTGCACCCCGCCGCCGCTTGGATCTAAACTACAAAAGGAACAACACAAGAGACGAAGGTTTATACTAGTTCGGGCCACCATTGTGGTGTAATACCCTACTCTAGTTTGTGGTGTGGTGGATTGCCTCTTGGGCTGATGGTGATGAATAATACAAGGAAGAACAGCCTCATGAGGGTCTCGTTTCTGGCCGGGCGATGAACTGCTTGGAGGAGTTTAGTCGCTCTCTCTCTCTCCCTCTCTCTCTATTCAAGGTCAAGCTCCTCGATAAGATGCCCCTAGCTCTGTGGGAGGCTAGTCCTATTTATAGACAGAGGCCCTGGCCTCTTCCCAAATATTGAGCGGAAGGGCGCCAACAATTGGCCATTTTGAAGGGGAACATCTGTACACTTATCCCGACTAAAGTTAGTCCTCGCCGTCAAAGGCTCGTGGTGACGCCGCTTGGGCTCCACAATGACTTCCTTCCTATCGCTATTGGTCTTGGTCTTGTTGCACCAAAATGGACGCCTTTGCTTGATGCTCTCGCCGCGCTTGCTCCCTTTGCACCAAAGAGGAAAGGAGGACATCATGGCTGGCGCCTCACCGCGCGCCTTGGTCGCCATGGTTTGGCGCCATGGGCACCTCGTGAGGTACCCCGCCTTGATCTCTCCGCCTCCTCATGAGCCAGCCTGATGAGGCTGTGTTTTAGGAAGCTCCCCGTCAGTCCGCCCTCATGAGGCTTAGCCCCTCGCGAGGGTCTTGAGCTTGTATTGATGAAGATGGGCTGTGCTGGGGCCCCCTTTGAGCCACGCCGCAGGCCGCAGGCAGGCAAGTCTGGGGACCCCCATTCCCAGAACACCGACAACATGCATGGTAGTGGGTTTTAAATCACATCAACATGTCTGCATGCAAGCATGCACCGGTAGCATGCATGTAAGTGAGCTTTTAAGTCCCATTAACATGTCAAAAAGAAAAATATAATCCCATTATGTAGTAGGAGTTGGCTGATCTTTTTTCCTTATGTGGGATGATCTAAATGATGATGGGAGTTTATTTAGTTTGGCTACCACATTTGTCATGCGGTTATAGATTTTTTTTTAGTTCTATGAAATCGATAATTTTGCGCAGAGAGATATACCGATGTTCCGCGGCAACGAGCGGGGACTCATCTACTAATATTTAGGAACGGAGGGAGTACTATGTAAAGAGTTAGGTGTCGCACAGTGATAGTGTGAGGTGGGGCATGTAATCACTGAGCCTGCGTGTTTTCACTGCTCTTGCACTCCTCCGCTGTAAGAATGGAGAAAATTGTAATCTACTACCTCCTTTCGCCGAAAGCGGGGACATCCAAAGAGTCCTACCACCTCAAGAATAAAGACCAATGAGCCACAAATCACATAGACCCATTAGTAAGTTGGACGGACGAAGCAACCATCACTCTTGCGCCAAGGAGAGGTCGCGCCCACTCTGCCCGGCATGAATGCGGCACCGATTCTTTGAGCGGCGCGACTGCTTGGCGGGAAGACGCACGGGCGGTGGAGGGGCTTTGGGTGGCCAGCTAGTCAGAGCGGGCATGGAAGCTGTCCAAGATGTCCCTATCGGACACGCCTAAAATGAGAGGATGCACCGACTCTCGCGGCTAAAATCGTACTACATTCTACACACCATATCTCTGTAGGAGTAGGTCGATCTGTCGCACTCTCTAACACACACATGCTGTTAAACACACACACGCACACGCACACGCACACACCTTGGTCCCGTTGCACCTTCTAATGTGACTTATTACACCTAGACGGAGGGAGTAGTAAGTATACGAGATACGGTGGCACACTGACTTAAGTCGAATACAAGTGCCCAAAATTTGTGTGCATGTTATAATAAGGATTCACTTAAAATAGTACGTGAGCGAACAGAGGGATCAATTCGACAGTGTTCCCGAGCAGCAGCGAGATGTGTGAGGTAGTAAGATACACCGCTGGCGCTTTTAATTTTTCTTATTAATTTGTTTGTTTCAACCTCTGACTGGTGGGACCAACGTACTACGTGGAGAGAGGTAAGGTGACTAAGGCTGCATTATTTCTGCACCACCATGGATAGTCTTACCACCAAAGCCACATGACACGATTATGATTGAAATCCTAATGACTCCCACACACACACACACACACACACACACACACACACACACACACACACACACACACACACACACACACACAAAAACACGGCATGCCTGTCACACGAATGCAGGAATGTATAAAAGGTTATTTTCCTCTCGTTGAACATAACGGGAGGGTTGTGTAGCTGGTTAGCCTGTTCGCCATCAAACTTGAGGTCTCGGGTTCGATAACTACACTTGAGCATAATTTTTGCCAGAGGATTCTTTGACTGGTCAAAATGTTTTCTAGGGTTTGCACGCTTCACACTCTCTCCAAAGATATATATATACACGCTGGAGCCTCGCCATTGTAGTTGCTCTCTTCACACTCTCGCCTCTCTCACTGAGCTGGATCCTCGCCTTGTAGTTGCTCTTCACACACTCTCGCCTCTCCAGATCTAAACAAGACTTCGCTGGCCTCTCTCCCTCATCGCTGCTCAAAGAGCCGGCAGGATCCGTCCGGCGGGAAGGGAAGGAGGCTTAACGCTGTCACCGCCGGCGAGGGAGGGAATCCACTATCGGCGCTGATGTTCACTTTCCACCCAACAAGGGCGCTGGAGGGCCTCCGACCCTTCTTCTTTGCCATTCCGTCCGCCCAATCGAACCACGCCCCAAGAACCTTAAGGTATATTTTACTTACTCCACATGCATTGCTCTAGCTGCATGTATACCATGAATCTAGGATGTGGTTCAAAGAGGAAAGGAATGGGGAAAGTAGTGGAAAAGTTGTATATAGCATGAATCTAGGACGTGGTTCAAAGAGGAAATGAAGGGGAAAGTTGTATAGCATGAATCTAGGACGTGGTTCAAAGAGGAAAGGAATGGGGAAAGTAGTGGGGAAAGTTGTATCGCATAAATCTAGGACGTGGTTCAAAGAGGAAAGGAAGGGCAAAAGTACTAGTTCAAAAGGAAAGGAAGGGACAAGGTCAGAGTTTGAGCAGACTAGATTTGTCAAGGCCACATAGGGAAAGGTGTCTAAAGATAACAAAACTGGGACCAACACAAATATGCTCCTTGGTTGTTTGTTCTTTGTTGCAACAGACTGCATGACCACAAGACATCGGTAGATGCACATGGTGCTGGTGCGACCACCGTCCCTGCAACTCATTAGCTGTTGTTAATCTATGGCCCTGCTTGGTTAAAACTCCCTAGTCCCTACCGCTTGGTTCCAGGACTAAACATGGACTAGAGGTTATTAAATGACATGATAAAAGACCATGTTACCCCTAGTAATGATAATAGAAACAAGGTGCGATGAGTGGCAGGGGCAACTGTTGGAAAAAGTCCCAAAAAGACTCCCTCGGGGTCTTCTTTCTTTAGTCCCAAGTGCCCACTTTTAGTCCCGAAAAGTCCCTCCTGTTTGGTTTAGATGTAACTGACATGGAGTTTTTTTAGTCCCTACACCAAAATGTCCCTCGTAAACAAACACCTCTAATAATGCCGCTGGAAAATTGATGCAATGCCACGCTTAAAAGCAAATTACATGTTTAACTAATTTTATTGTTAATATAATCTCTATGTTAATATTAATCAATGCCACCGCTTGAGAAATGCTACTGTCTTGCTTTCTTTCCCATTTAGATAAGGTAGATGCTTCTTTTTGTTGGCTTCGTGTCATCCACCATTATTGACCACTAATTGTTTCCTTTGCACCTCCGTAAACAGGGTTATCTATTTCATTGTTGCCATTGTGACTTTTTGTTGCACCGCACAAAACACTTTTGTTTTAAGAGTGTTTTGTGCAGTTCAACCAAAATGTCACATCGACAACGTTGCTTGATTGCTTGATCTTAGTGGAACTGCACAAGAGGAGATCTTACTTCCTATCCGTTAAGGAGAATTTGGTTCAGATCTTCTTCTTGTGAGTTGTTTGAATTCGCATCATGAGAGGTCAAGATTAGCCTTCTTTCACATGATTCTGCAGGTGCTTTCATATGTTGTGCTACTTGTACGATAATGTTGCTTGATTTTAGTGAACTGCACAAATGGAGACAAGACTTCCAATCAGATGTGCACCAGAATATCCCATTGAGGTAAGATAAGGATATTTCACAACTGCTTGGCCTGTATTTTGCCACTTTCATCGAAAAATTAAGTTTAGTACTATACTTGTGCTCCCTAATTGACATGCCAAATCTTACATTGAAGGCGGCTTGTCTGTTATTGAACCAAGTGATGACGGGAAGAACAAGCGGAAGAAAACAAAATCAACTCCCGGTGCTGTAATGAAGCATCGAACTGTGATGACACAAGTAATGATATAGTTTTGCATCTTAATTTATTGCTATGGCTGGAAAGAGCAATTGTTTTGCCACCGATTTGATGCCATACGTAATTATCTCTACTTGTGCAAACAGGATCTTCTTTGAAGATACCATATATTTTAGTGGAACTGCACAAGAAGATGTTGGAAACATTAAACTAATCGAGGAGTATATAGTAAGCATGGACACCACAAAGAGATAGCAACAGATGGTTCCCGAGAAGTGCTTCATCTCAGATGCTCTACACAATCAGCCTCCCGACAAAGGTTGGTACTCACCCACCGATTTCATCCATATGATTGAGCTTTGTCATCTCTATTGGTGTTGTGCTACTGCTTAGATACCGCCATGAAGAAGTGGTATTGTCCTTGGGAAGTGCTTCATCTGTGTTGTTTTAAATATTTCCTTTCCTTTTTTCGAGCAAACATGGATGCTAGCATTTAGTAGTCCTCTTGTCTTTGCACAACAGGATCATCTTCCTCCGAAGAAGAATATGGAGTACGTGAAGTGACTAGTTCCGATTATGCCAGATGAAGAAGCACTGCTCTATCTTCTCATCGAAGGAGCAGTTGAAGGATGGTTACATTACTCCCCACAAGACCAAACTAACTTCAGCTCGTAAGGACCGACAAATCTCCATTTTTTGTTGTGATGCGCGAGTACAATGTTGTTCTAGGATTCTTTCCGGTGAGTTCCATTTTTCTAAAAGTGTGCTCTACATGGACCATGTATGTGCCTCGTTGAAACTGTCAATTCATAGTACAATTTGCTTTATACTAATCACTTTTTGTATTTGTGCAAACAGGGTGCTCAGCTTGATTTCAACGGAACTGCACAAAATGTTCATGAATACATCGAATCATTCATTTCCACCACAAGAAAGGAGGTGCCCATAAGTTCAAGGCGCTGCAACATATAAGGGCTAAATCATACAAGCTACGCGAATTTGGTTGATTTTGGTGGAACCGCACAAAAGAACAGCTGGTTTATTTAGCACGAGTTGCCATGTCAATGTCCGAACTAATGGAAAACCCTGCCCATTCCACAATCGTAGGCATTTGATATTTTGGAATGGGACAACCTTGTCAAATTTTGCTCATTGATTTTAGCAAGATATGCGTTTGATATTTTCGAATGGGACGCCCTTTGCTGTCAGCAGCGGTGATCATTTTTTTTCTTTATTCTTTAGTTGTGAAGTAAATATTGCCTATGACATGTGAGTCGTTGAGATGCATAATCATCGATTGTTTTGAATGTTCTCTATGAATTGCCAGGCCTGTGTGTTTGATTGCAATGTACAGAAATGCTAAAAAGCTGCTCAAACTATTTGTACTCCTTCTGTTCCTTTTTACTTCGCACATTGTGAAAGTGCATACTTTTTTGTATAAGATTGGTCAAAGTATAGATACTTTGACTGCAGACAAAACTTGTATGCAGACTAGTAAGGACCGGAGGGAGTACATGTGAAACTGCTGCAAACGTGGTGATCACCCTCGGAATAATGCTAGTACGTATTGTTTTGCATGTTCATCCAATGCCAGTGCTAACCGAAAAAATTTCATTCATACACGGTCGGATTTCATTACATTTCATACATTCTTCAACTAAAAAGGGGTGTTTGTGGCCGCATGCATCTCCCAGATGCAGAGGCCGGGGGTCATCCTCCTTTTCGAAAAAAACTAAAAGGTGCGCTGGAGGTATAATTAATTAACCGGTTACCCACTGTGTCCCGCTGAGCCAACAGAAAGCTTAGTGATTTAATCGCAGTGCAGCTATGAATCGACATGTGGCCTGTTGGGCCCATGTGTCACCACCAATCGCACCAAAGAGCTAAGTAGAAGCAGCGTTTTCTCCAATAAGCAGCTTCTCCGACTACACGTCGCCGCCAAGAAGCTAATCAGCCGCCAATGGTCAACCCGCTTAGCTTGGCTTCAACCGAGGGTAGCAGCGGTGGCCTTACTTGACCCGAGCGGCGGCGACTCTACCGTGGTTCTACTCTTTCCTCGCTTGTGTGGCGCGCTCGCTGGCAGCGGGCGGGCTCGGCGGCGCCGGGCGATGCTCTGTCTTGTTGCCGGGCGGGCGGCGCCAGCGAGCGGTGGAAATCCTACCCCACGTTGTCGGCATGGTGGAGCCTCGCTGAGCCAGCGGCGTCCTTCGCCTCGTTGTTGGCGGGCGGGCTCGGCGGAGCCGGGCAGCGCCTCTTCGCTCGCTGTTGGCGCCAAGGGCTCGACGGAGCCGGGCGGTGTCTTCGCTGTTGTTGGCGCCAAGGGCGCCGGCGAGCAGGGCGTCTGCCGACGCCGGGCGGAGCGGGACTCGCCGGAGCCGGCATTGTCCTTCGCCGCCCTCGGTTCGCCAAAACAGCGCCGCCCGCTTCATCGCCTCTTTGCTAGCCTTTTGTAGGCGGCCGCAGCCTCCACCACCCGCATGCGGTACCGCCAGCGCCGAGGCGGCTCCTTGCGGGCGGAGCGGTACGAGTCGAGCAGCGCCTCGCTCGCTTCCGCTTCCACGGCGATTCGCTCCTCCGCCGCAGTTCTCCTTGTGGTCCGCCGTCCGCCTATCTCAAGAGCGCCGAGCGCGAGGAAGCCATGGTGGGCGTAGTGGTGGACAGGAGAAAAGCAACGGATGCGGATGATCGCGGCTATGGCCGGGCGCAGCAGTTTTATATAGCAATGGTGGGCAGCGGAGGGATGGACGGTGACGCCGAGTAGCCGCCGGGCAACCGCAGATCATTAATGTGTGCTGCAGATGGACGGACGGACGGCACTTGTGTCGCTTGAAGGCGGAGCAATCGCCGCACTGGAAGCGGGCGGCCGGGCGCTGACTGCCAGGCGGAAAGCGCAAGGGTGAGGAGATCACTTTACTTGGATAGAATGACAATGGGGACCCACCAGGTCCATAGCCTCACGCACGCAAGTGCCTCCTTATTATATATATATATATATATATATATATATATATATATATATATATATATATATATATATATATATATATATATATATATATATATATATATATAACTATAATTTATTTTGCTTCCTCCCGGTTTCCTCGACATCACGGTCCCACACCATTGTCTACCTATGTACTCCTCCTTTCCGGTTTATAGGGCTTATCTCAAAATTTTAGTTTTTCCATTTTATAAGGCTCAATTTGGTTGTTTTCCATCACATGTTCAGATTCCAAGGTGCATTAAATCATTGCATGCAAGTATTAAGAGAAAATTGACCAATGCATGTACTTTATGCATGCATGCATTGCAATTAATGCATTGATAAACATAATTTTTGAGGATAACAAGAGCATTAATTAGGTGCTTTTGCAAACTAGAAAAGTATTCCACCACTCGCCATCTACCTTGATTGGTGAGATTTTTGAATTGAGCATTATAAACCGGAAAGGAGGGAGTAGTCAATAAACGAGAGAATTGCACAAGAAGCGGCCGACAGCTGGGACCAAGCAGCTCGAGCAGTATTTGTGTTTTTGAGGTGTGAGCACTGCAGAGTTTTTCGATGTTTACCCCAGATATTAATTTTTCTCCTCCAACAACAACGAAAACATCGCTGCAGTATTAATCATGGGCGGCTGTGGCCTGCCTAGCCCAGCCGATATCCAGCCCGATATTAATTTTTTTCAAGCTGAAAATGGCTAGCCCAGCTATACTTTTTTTAGGAATACCTGCAAGGTCAAGTTGTTATTCTCCGCTCACTGGCTGCAAATATTTCCTAGTAGGGATGCATTAGGCTTAACAAGAAAATGGGCTTTAAGAAATAATAAATGGGATGTAATTATAAAAACTGGGTAGTAACTATAAAAAATGCACCAAACAGTGATTACTTTATAAAATATTATTTTTGGAATACTGAAAATTTTAATTTCATTAATTGTTGCGAGCGGAATGTTTCATTGGATTTTTACGCAGTATAAATTTATATTGAGATTGTATTTAATCTGACTAAAATTTCGGGATAAAAATATTCGGATCCCATCAAAATGTGGGAAATTTTATTGAATTCGGTTTTGAACGGTTGGTTGAAATGGGCTGTACTTTTAACAAACTGTAAATGGGTTGTAGTAAATTCCATTAGAATTCAGAAATGGGCTACACATTCTTACAAATCTCAAATGGGCTATAAGTTCTCTGCCACACACTTCTGGCCTTACTAAGTTGACGCGTCCTCTAAAAAAATAGAGTTGACGGGTATGCAAGGCTTTGTCAACTTATAGTCAACACACGGTTCTAGTAGCAAGAAGGGTCGTTGGATGTCCATCCAACGGATGTCGTGCTTCTTCTTCAATCTCGATATTCTAGCTTCACCCGCCCAAAAATGATTCATCCCCTCGACATCCGGGGCACACCGCTTCGAAGCTAACTCAGGCCTACTAAGTTGACGTATCAAGGATTTGTCAACTTAGTCAATATAAACGATTCTAGCTGTAGTGATCAGACGATGTCCATCCAACGACGTCGTGCATTTCTTCAACCTCTGGTCTTCTTGCTCCAGCCGCCCAAAGCAGCGCCGGTCGTGTCACCGCTTCCTGCCTCCCATGGTCGGGTTGTGTTGTCGCGAGGCCCGACCGCCTCTACTACTCCCACCGCTGGCCGTGCCATCCTCCACTCACCCATCACCCACACCCCCGTTATTCTCAAGGGCGACGGCAGCGCAGCCAACCAGTGAACCTCGATTCTCTCCGCATGTGCATCCACTCCCGCTTTTCCCCGCCCGCCGCCGCCCCTTCCTAGGCTCGCCGCCGCCCACCGCCGTGGTGCTCTTGGCGCGGCGTGGTCAACGTGGTCAAGGAACAACTTCCATCGGACGTGGATCAGACATGGAAAGGTCGATACCGGGTCCACGGCAGCCGCAAGGAAGTGCCTCCTTATTACGCCGCAAAATAATTATTCCTCCACCTGATAGCGGGGACCAACCGGACGGGCCACCGTATTTCGCGAAAAATATGATTCGCCCCCTAACTGCTGGGACCCACGAGCTACATCTTCGCACACAAGGAAGTGCGTCCGGAAAAAAAACGATTCTCCCCCTGACTGCTGGGACCCACCAGCTACATATTCGCACGCAAGGAAGTGCGTCCGGAAAAAAAACGATTCTCCCCCGACTGTTGGGACCCACCAGCTACACCTTCGCACGCAAGGAAGTGCGTCCGGGAAAAAAAAACGATTCGCTTCGATCGCCGGGACCCAAGAGCTACACCTCGCACACAAGGAAGTGCGCCCGCAAAAAACGATTCGCTTCGATCGCCGGGACCCAAAGAGCTACACCTTAGCACGCAAGGAAGTGCGTCCGCAAAAACGATTCGCCGATCGGGACCCAAGAGCTATACCTTCGCACGCAAGGAAGTGCGTCCCGCAAAAAATGATTCGCCGACCGCCGGGACCCACCAGCTACATCTTCGCAGTAAGGAAGTGCCCGGCTACCGGGACCCACCTGGTCAAAGCGCACGAAGCGTTGTCATCCTCGGTCGCGAACGTACGCATATACCGGTTGATGTAGAGGCGCCGCATGTGTCGAGTAGAGGCGCCGCACGCAGTCGTAGTAGAGGCGCCGCGACGTAGCATGTACACGCACGCACAGCGCCCGTGGTGCAAGAAAGAAATACGATCACGATGTGTACATACGGGCGGGTCTCAACGCTTAGTCGCAAGATACCGCAAAACGGAGGAAACGAACTCCTACGGTCAAACGGGGTCCTCTTGATCGGAGGGTGGCGCATCGCAAAATGGAGGAAACGGACCTCCTACGGTCGAAACGGGGTCATGTTGATCGGGAGGTGTGGCGATCGCAAAACGGATTTAAACGGACCTCCCACGGTCAAACGGGGTCCCGTTGATCGGGAGGGTGTGGCGCATCGCAAATGGATTTAAACGGACCTCCTACGGTCGAACCGGGGTCCTGTTGATCGGGAGGGGTGTGGCGATCGCAAAACGGAGGAAACAGACCTCCCACGGTCGAAACGGGGTCCCGTTGATCGGGAGGGTGTGGCGATCGCAAAATGCATTTAAACGGACTTGTGTTGGAGCGCCACGGTCAAACGGGGAGGGGTGTGGCGCATCGCAAAACGGACTCCACGGGATATTGTTCATCTCCACCGCCGACCTCCTCCAGCCTCCACGGCTACCGCCGACCTCCTCCAGCCTTCACCGCGGCTACTCCACCGCCACTGCTCAACCACCCTCCACGGGCACCCTCCACCGCTCACTCGCTCATCCAGCCTCCACACCACGGGTCCTGCTTCAACCACCTCCACCATCTACTGCTCATCCAGCCCTCCACACCACGGGTTCCTCGATCATCTAGAGGCAACGCCACCGCCACCGCTCATCCAACCCCCTCGCAACGCCACTAGCAGTAGTAGCGGCGAATCGCCCATCGGGTTCAGCAACAGCCATCGATCGATCACCGGGTTCAAGAACACGAGCCTCGCAGGCAATCGCCGGGTTCAGCTAGAGACCAACGCCTCGCTCGCTTCAGCTTAGAGCCAACGCCGCACACACGCCACAGACATACGAGAGAAACACGATCGCCCGCCTCGACCTCCCACCGTAACCGCAACTCCCCAAATTTTCCTCCCTCGCTTCTACCACGGTTTTTTCCGTCATGGACGGCCCAAAGAATGTCATGCAGTTGCGTCTCCGGCCCGCCCAGGACGAAAAGCCCATTTTCTGTCATGATTTTTTGTCATAGAAATAGAAGTAGGAGCCCACCACATCTATGATGATACCGGGTTTTGTCACAATTATCGTCATAGAAGTGTCATATGTATGACAGAAAAAAATTTCGTTCGGCCCAAAATGTCACGGATGTGTCTTTTTTTTGTAGTGTCGCTTCGGAAGTTGTCATGAGATCCGAAGACAACCTCTAGTGTGATTGAGACCGTACAGCGGGCCTCTACACCTGGTATGACTCCTTTAAAGGTAGTCTATGTGGGCTTGATCCGTGATGGATTAATACCCATTTTGTGCACTGTATCCTGATAGAGCAGGTTGAGGCTGCTGCCACCGTCCATAAGGACTCACGTCAGGTGGAATCCATCAATTATTTGGTCAAGGACCAGTGCGGCCGAACCGCCAGGATTTGATATCGGTCGGATGATCCCGATGATCGAAGGTGATCGGGCATGACGACTCATGGATTAAATTTTGGGGCGATCGCTCTATCGCATAGACGCCCTCGAGGCGCGGCTTGCGCCCTCTTGGGGATTTGGGTAGCATATATCATGTCCACCGCTTTGACCTGAGGGGAAACTTCTTCCGCCCCTCGTGTTCGGCGGTCGGGCTCCTTGTCATCGCCCTCGCTTATGCATCCTTCTCCTTGTTCTCGCATTTAACTTGCCGCCTGTTTAAAAACCCAACAATCTTTGTTGGTATGATTGGCTGGTTTGTCTGGGGTGCCATGGATCTGGCACGAATGATCGAGTATGCGGTCCAAGCTGGATCGTCCCAAGTTGTTTCTTTTATATGGCTTCTTCAGCTGACCGGACTTGGAGCCACTGACTCCGGTGTTGACTGTCGTGTCATCGGTATTGTCACCATTGCTTCGACGTTTGTGCTTGTTGCGTCGGAGCTTGCTGTTGCTGTTTTTGACCTCAGAGGTGCCCGCTTCGCTTGCCGTGTTTTTGCTATGGGCCAGCCAACTATCCTCACCCGCACAAAAGCGGGTCATGAGTGTCGTGAGGGCTGCCATGGACTTCGGCTTTTCTTGGCCGAGGTGGCAGGCGAGCCATTCGTCGCGGATGCTATGTTTAAAGGCCGATAGGGCTTCGGCATCCGGATAGTCGACGATCTGGTTCTTTTTAGTTAGGAACCTAGTCCAGAATTTCCTGGCTGACTCTCCGGGCTGTTGAACTATGTGACTTAAGTCATCCACATCTGGAGGTCATACGTATATCCCTTGGAAGTTGTCGCGGAAGGCGTCTTCCAAGTCCTCCCAGCTGCCAATAGAGTTTTCAGGCAGACTGTTTAACCAGTGCCGAGCTGGTCCTATGAGTTTTAACGGGAGGTATTTTATGGTGTGGAGGTCATCTCCGCGGTCCATATGGATATGGAGAAGAAAATCCTCGATCCATATCGCGGGATCAGTTGTTCCATCATATGATTCGATATTCACGGGTTTAAACCCTTCTGGGAATTCATGCTCCATTACTTCGTCAGTGAAGCAAAGAGGGTGTGCGGCGCCTCTATATCGGGCCACATCGCGACGTAGCTCAGATGGAGTCCGTCTGCGGTTTTCAGCCCGGGCATGACTATGCTTGTCACGTCCGAATAGATAGCTGTCGTCGCGTGTCGGGGCGCGTCCTCGCGATCCATAGATTGATCTGGTATGTCCTGCTCTACTATCCAGGTCCTGCTGAAGGTCATATGTATAACCCCGAGCTGTCTTATATCTGCCCTTACGGTGAGGTGGGGCGGGCTGGTGTTCGGTTTGAGTTGCCGCTTTGTCCCGACCACGTGGTGGTCGGTCAGCCGCATTGCGCGATGATGGTACGGGCTCCGGCGCCTCATCATCGAACTGAGGTAGAAATTTGCGCTTCGGGTAACTTTTGGTTGGGCGCTTGAGGCCGTATTCTTCGGCTGTCAGGACATTAGTCCATCTATCGTTGAGCAGATCATGGTCAGCTTGAAGCTGCTACTGCTTCTTCTTTTTCAGGATCCTTGCAGTGGCTATTAGCCGGCGATTAAAGCGCTCTTGCTCGAGAGGTTCCTCAGGCACGATAAAATCCTCGTTGCCGAGACTCACCTCATCCTCGGAGAGCGGAAGATAATTACTATCCTCCGAGTCATCGTGCATGGCCTGTTCATCAGGGCTAACTAGCCTGTTTTCCCGTCCCTCCTGTTCGGAAGCTACCTCGATAGGGTCTTCATTATCCTCGGCATCATCCGGAGTATTGTTTTCTCCCGTGCCGGTATTGCTGTCTTTTCCACGACGTGACTTAGAGCGGCGCCGCTGACGCCGGTGTTTTGGTTGTATCTTAGGAGGTTCATCCTTAACTAGATCTTTTTTGTCATCGTTGTTAGTTCTTTTAGGTTATCCACCATGTACACGTCGTAAGAAGATGTGGTCGTCCAGCGTCCGGTAAACGGCGGGTTTTGGCCCTGCTCCTCATCGGCATCGTCGTCCATACTGTCGATGTCTTCGGAGCCGTAATCGAGCATGTCGGTTAAGTCTTCGACAGTGGCTATGAAGTGGGCGGTGGGTAGGAAGCGAAATTCTCCGTCATCAGCCTCCAGTTTGAACCGGATATAATTCGATTGTGAGCCCCCCGCTAAGGATTGTGCTTTTAACGAGTTTAACACGTCGCCTAAAGGCGAGTGCCGAAAAATGTCCGCGGAGCTGAATTCAACGATCGATGACTGATCGAGCTCGATGCTCGTGGACGCACATGGTTCGGAACATGTAGCCGAAAACGAGTCCAAGGCTCCGGTGACACAGATTCCACTCGAAGTTGGGTCTGTGTGCGGCTCTGACGCCGCTGGGACTGCGGCATCCGTGGCGGGGTTGAGCTTCCCGTCCTTGGATGGCGCGATCTGCTCCAGATCTAAGGCCAGAGCAGTTACAGGTGCTATCTCCTGGGTATGGTCCAATGACAGATTTAAGTCATGTTCATCGTGGTGACAGGGAGTGGTTGCCATGGTCTCGAATCCGTCAAAGATCAAGTCTCCGCGGATATCCGTGATGTAGTTCAAGCTTCCAAATCTGACCTGATGGCCAGGGGCGTAGCTGTCGATCTGCTCCAGATGGCCAAGCGAGTGGGCCCATAGTGCGAAGCCGCCAAACACGAAGATCTGTCCGGGGAGGAATACTTCCCCTTGGACAGCATTTTTGTAGATGATTGAAGGAGCCATCAAACCTTTTGAGGACGGCACAGTGGAACTCTCAATGAAAGCACCAATGTCGGTGTCAAAACCGACGGATCTCGGGTAGGGGGTCCCGAACTGTGCGTCTAAGGTCGATGGTAAGAGGAGAAAGGGGACACAATGTTTACCCAGGTTCGGTCCCTTTCTATGGAGGTAATACTCTACTTCCTGCTTGATTGATCTTGATGAATATGAGTATTACAAGAGTTGATCTACCACGAGATCGTAATGGCTAAAACCCTAGAAGTCTAGCATGTATGACTATATCTGTTCTTCGAACTAAACCCTCCGGTTTATATAGACACCGGAGGGGATTAGGGTTGTACAAAGTCGGTTACAAAGAAAGGAACTTCATATTTGTACGCCAAGCTTGCCTTCCACGCCAAGGAGAGTCCCATCCGGACATGGGAGAGAGTCTTCGGTCTTGTATCTTCACAACCGATTAGTCCGGCCCATGTCCAACAGGCCAGACGCCCGAGTACCCCTTAGTCCAGGACTCCCTCAGTGACCTCGACCCCGGCCCATGAGGCCATGCCGCAGCAGCCTTCAGCCTGCAGCCAGAGGCCGTCGAGCCCCGTGGCCGGCAGCTCACCAGCGAAGAAGCACGGAAGCTGGAGCCAGGTGCCAGCGAGCCTCTCCAACCACACGACAAACTCCGGGAGCACGTCCGCCAAGTGTGTCACGCCCAAGATGCGACCCTATCCTAAAGGAACTCGAAGGTCCCACCAACGATAGAAGCGCATCTCGAAGACGCTTTGCAAGGTGGATATCATTACATCAACATTACATAATAGTGGGGGATACATACATAAGGCACGAATGCCACAAGAATACATCATCATCATAATACAAGAACAACATCCGACTACGGATGAAACATAGACAGAAACTCAAACAATATCCACCTCGCTAGCCCAGCCGCCGACCTGAACCTATCCCCGATCAAGAAGAAGCGTAAGAAGAACTCCAAAGTAAGCAAACATCGCTCTCGGCCATGATCATCGTGACAACCTGTACCTGCAATCGGTGGTGTAGTAATCAGAGCCACGAGGACTCAGCAATCCCATTACCATGGGTGTCAAGACTAGCAAAGCTTAATGGGTAAGGAAGAGGTAAAGTGGTGAGGTTGCAGCAGCGACTAAGCATATATGGTGGCTAACATACGCAAATGAGAGCGAGAAGAGAAACAAAGGAACAATGCCAACTAGTAATGATCAAGAAGTGATCCTGAACTCCTACTTACGCCGACATAACCCAGAAACCATGTTCTCCTCTCGATCAACCCCGAAAAGAGACACTCAAGGTTACGCACACGGTTGGTGTATTTTAGGAGAGTTTGCTTCAAGTTTACTACAACCGGATATTAACAAATTCCCATCTACCACATAACCGCGGGCACGGCTCTCGAAAGTTTATACCTCGCAGGGTGTCCCAACTTAGCCCATGATAAGCTCTCGCGATCAACAAAGGATATTCCTTCTCCCGGAAGACCCGATCAGTCTCGAATCCTGCTACAAGACATTTCGACAAGAATAAAACAAGACCAGCAAGACCGCCTGATGCGCCGACAATCCCGATAGGAGCTGCACATATCTCGCTCGTGGCAACACCGGATGAGACAGGCTACGAGTAAAACCAAGCCTCGAAGTTTCCCGTGGTGGCCCAAGAAGGGTTTCGGTTCGAACCAGACTTAGAGAAGCACCGCCCGGGGGCTAAAATAAAGATGACCCTTGGGTTGGCCGACCCAAGGGAAAGGGTATAGGTGGTGGTGAGGAAAATGGTAAAACCAAGGTTGGGCCTTGCTGGAGGAGTCTTATTCAAAGCTTAACTGTCAAGGGGGTCCCATAAACCACCCAACCGCGTTAGGGACGCAAAATCCGGGAACATAATATCGATATGACGGAAACTAGGGCGGCAAGAGGAACAAAACACTGCATAAGGCCGAGCCTTCCACCCTTTACCAAGTATATAGATGCATTACTTAAATAAGGTATATTGTGATATCCCAACAAGTAAACATGTTCCAACAAGGAACAACATCTCCATGTTCCAACAAGGAACAAACTTCATCTTCACCGCAACTAACAACGCTATAAGAGGGCTGAGCAAAGCGGTAACATAGCCAATCGTGGTTTGCTAGGAAGGGTGCAACAAAGTTAGAGGCCGACATGGCAATTTGGGAGGCTTGAAGAGCAAATGATAGGTAGCGCAGCATAGCGATAGAACGAAGCAACTAGCACAGCAATGATAGTAATGAGATCCAAGGTGACGGTCATCTTGCCTGAAATCCCGCTAAGAAGAAGAACGAGTCCATGAAAGAAGACGACGGAAGTAGTTCGAACAAATCCTCTCAATCGCAACATTACCGAACCGAGAAGCAACACCGGAAAGAAACAAACAACATGATAAATGCACAAGCATAAACATGGCATGATGCACAATCAAGTATGATGCGTGTCCAGTTTAATGAGGCATGGCATGGCAAAGTGCAACAAACAATACTACAAATTAAGAGGAGCTCAATATGCAACGAGTTGCATATTGACAAAACACCACATTGACATATTTAGTTTAATCTCGTTTAAGCTACCAAACAATATTAAATGTTGTTAAACATGGCAAGAGGTGGAGCATAATTAAACTAACTATTTAGGCAAGTTTAAATGAGGCCGGAAATAAGAAACAACAATTCCGGAAAATCCCCATGAGCAATATTTTAGATTCGGTACTGTTCTGCCCTAAACACAATTTTAATGTTGTTAAACAGCAAAATAAAGTGCACCATGTTAAACTAGGCATTTTCCTACCCCATTTACATATAAAGTTTGTTTAAAACCGAGCTACGGTTATTTAGTTATGAATTAAATCATTTTAACATGGCATATTAGCAAATTTAAATAAACAGCAAGTTAAACATTTTTAACATAAATGAGAGTGGCATATTATTAATCTACGCAATTTACTGAGCATTTTACATATATAAAACATTTTAATCCGATGCACAGTTTATTAGTTATTAAATGCATGAAGTCTAGGGGCTTTTCTGTAAAACTATAAATCCTGGGATAATTAGACAAATACGCAGGCAGGAAAAAACATGCACCGGGCTGAAACCGACCGGACCAATGAAGGAAAAAACGAGGCGCTGGGGTGGCTCACCATGGGCCTCGCCCAGTCGATGGAGCCGGCCGACCGCTGGGCTTGTGGTCGGGCCTTAGAGGTCTGCCGCCTAGGCGCGGTCGACGCTGGAGGTCAACGCACACCTGGACCGAAAGCCAGGCGAGACAGAGGATAGCGGGCGTGGTCTCTCGCCGAGAAGAAACAGAGCAGGGGCGGCTGGAACTTGCGCGCGGGAGGCGGGGACGGGCCTTGCCGCCGGATCCGCCGAATAGCCAAGGGCGGCGGAGGCCGGCCGGATCTGGTGGTGGAGGCGAGGTTCCGACGGCAGCGCGAAGCAGCAGGGGGTCGGGCGGCCACGAGGATCTGGCCTGGGTCTCTTGCTGGCGGCGGGTGTGCGCGATGGAGCTGCTGGTCTGGTGATGCTCCGATGAAGGAGGGCGATGAGGACGAGTAGAGGCACGCACGGGAGGATCTCGGGAGGGCGCCATCCTCCTCTGCCCGAACTGCTGCCGCTCGATGCAGCGAAGGGGACCCGCGGCTGGAGGGGGCTTGGCGCGACGGGATGGACCGGACTTGAGGAGGCCGTCGGCCATGGCGCTCGATGCAGGGACGCAGGAGGCGGGGCTTGGCAGGAACGAGCAGAGGGACTTGGCGCAGCAGCGAAGAAGCTCCAAGGCGGCGGCTGGGCTCGAAGCGGACTTGGCGACGGGGACGGAGGAGCGGGGCTCCGGCGAGGTTGGGACTCCGGCGAGCCGAGGCGAGGCCGGGAACGGATCAAGGCCCCGGATCCACGGCGGAGGACGCGCGGGCTCGCCTCGTTCCTGTCCCTGACGAAGAGAGACAGAGAGAGGTGAGACAGGGAGAGGGAAAGGAAGAGAACGGAGGAGGAGGTTCGGGGAGGATTTGGATCATGGGTGTGGGCTCTCGTTGGTGGGGAACCGAGGGAGGCAGTGGATCGATGGATTGGATCGAGCAGGTGGAGAGGTGGTCGGCTCGGGATGGATCCCGAGGAAGATGGTGGCGGCGGAGATGGGGACAAACCTCCTAGAAATTAGGGTTGGGATGATTTGGTAGGTGATGGTCTTATATATAGCAAGAGGATTTTTAGATACGGGTATTTGGTCCCTTCGATTTTAATCGGACAGACAAGAAATAAATAGATAGGGAGTCTAAATAAGAAAACGGAGATGTTTTATAGATGTTAGGAGATGATCTGAATGCAACGGTGACGACTGAGCGGTTCGGGTTCGGGGAAGTTTTCGGACGCACGCAAGAGGGGGTCGGTGGTTGTGCAGAGAGGTTGCGAAGGCAGACAAATAAGAGGGCAACAAAACTCGGTTGGACTGGAACGACCAACAAAGGCAAAGTGGTCCGAGGAGGTCAACGAGGACAAGGGGCCTGACAAAAAGACAACGGAGGCGAAGAGAGAAAGGGTAACTACGAACGGCTACGAGTTTTATGAAAACATGCAGATGCAATGCGCATGATGCTATGAGATGAGATGCAAGACATGAACAAAAAGCAAAACAAAAGACAAAAACCCAACCACGAAGGAAATAATATATCGCATCTCCGGAAAAGGCAAGAGTTGGAGTTACGAATATGGAAAGTTGTATCCGGGGCGTTACAAAGTGGAAGCGCGGCCTGGGAAGCCGGGCAACCACGGCGCGCCTCCCCTCATCGCGGGACTGCCCCATCAGCGGTGGCCCCCACCACGACAAGAAGCGCCACCACGGCTGCCAAGAGAGACGCCGGTCCCCGGAGGCGTGCGCCCGCGCCCCCGAGGAGCTACCGTCGGGGTCGCAGCATGCTTGAGGGGACGGCCGCGGCCTCTCTTGGGCGGTGGCGAACCAAGCCCCTCCTTGGGGGCCTTCCCCTTCTCGGCGGCAGAGAACCTCCTCGTCGATGCCATAAACTCTACAGTAGGACGACGAGACGAAGAAAAAGAAGGAGCGGGCCGCAAGACGATGGAGATGAGCAAGCAGGGCTCCGCCCCTCCCCTCATTTATAGCCGGAGGGAGGCCAAAAGCCGGCCTCCACGATCGTGCGCAATGATGGTTTTTCCCTGCATACAGCAGGAACTCATCGGTTGCCGAGGCAGCATGGGGAAGCGGAGACACCCATGTCCCATCAATCGCCACGCGTCGACCAAGGCCATAGGCGGTTAGGGCCCGCGACGCTCCGCACTTGCCCTTTGGCTTTGCCTTGAAGCCAAGTCCGAGCGCGCCTTGGGCCCGGGGGCTACTGTCGGTGTTCTGGGAACGGGGGTACCCAGACTTGCCTGCCTGCTGCCCACGGCATGGATCCATCGATGGCCTGGTACGGCCCAGCTTCAGCATCGACAACTCAAGACCCTCGCGAGGGGACAAGCCTCGCGAGGCGGACGACACCAAGACTTCCATTAGGAGCAGCCTCCTCAGGCTGGCTCCCGAGGAGCGGAGACTTCTATGCAAGCCTCACCTCATGAGGCTTGGATGACGTGAGCCATGACGACCAAGGCCAGGCAGGCGCCAGCGAGCATAGTGTGCCAGTTTCCTCTTTGGTGCTAAAGAAGCAAGCACAGGCGCAGAGTCCCAAGGAATCGGCGAAAGGTTTCCATTCCCGAGCAACAAGATCAAGACCACCAGGACGGCAGGACGAAGGTCAGCACCGAGCCCACCGCGGCGTCACACCCCGAGGCTTTTGTGGGCGAAGACTACTTTTGTCAGGATAAGATGTACTAGTTGTCTCCCTTCGAATTTGGCCATTGTGGGATCCCTTCCCGCCTTCGTTTGGGAAGAGGACCAAGGCCACTATAAATAGGACTAGCCACTACCATAGACAAGGATCGAATCCATCCCATCGTCACACTCACCATCTCACTCGAGCCCAAGAACACCTCGCCTCCTGAGGCTGTTCGCCATTGTACTAGTTCATCCTCAGCCTCTCGAGGCCAATCCACCACAAAGCAGGAGTAGGGTTTTACACCTTGAGGTGGCCCGAACCTGGGTAAACTGATGTGTCCCTTTTCCATTGAGTTCGACAAGCTAGGCCGTGAGATTAGCGAGCAGGTAGACTGGGGAGGACGAGTTCTTCGCACGCACCCCAGAGTTCGAACCTCTCAAGGGTCTGCGGAACCCGAGATCCGACACCATCCTCTACGGTCAACGAACGAGGAGTGCGGAGTCTCTCCAGAGAGAAAGGAGGAAGACCAGTCGACCGACCAGGAGTCGGAATATCTTTGCGGTAAAACCAGGTCGACTGCCATCCTCTAACTGACTCAGGAAAGGTCATGGGAGGAAAAGTACTCCTTCCTCTCATCTGGATCCCTAAACCCCCGCACATCTTGATCACATGCGTCTTTTCGTCAGTCGGGTTTGCTTTCTTCACCGTCTGAGATCGGCAAGTGAAGATGTGCTTAAACAGACCCAATGCGGGTGGCATCCCAAGAAGTTTTCGCACATGGAGATGAGCGCAGCAAGATAGGAGATAGTGTTTCGAGGAAAATGGTGGATCTGGGCACTGAAGAAATTCAAAAGAGCCCAGAAGAATGGATGGGGGCAAGTAGAAACCTCGGTCGACGTGAGTGGTGAGGAGGACACGCTCACCCTCGCGCGGCTAGGGCTTGGTTTTCCCCTCCGGCAGCCTCCAGGACCCATGAGCGATCAGGCCGTCGGCGGCGAGATTCTCCAGGTCTTCCTCCACGACGGTGGAGCGGATCCAGTCCCCCTGGAGCCAGCCAGGCGGCAGACTGGACCGCGAAGTCGACCCCTTCGTCGGCTTCTTGCCTTTCACCGTCGTCGTTGCGTTCTTCGCATGCTCCAGAGCTGCGATCTTGTCCTTCACCATGACGGCGGAGCTCGAGAGGAACGAACGGAAGGGTGGAGCGCTGGGGGAGATGAGGCGGAGAAACGAAGGGAAAGGGGGCAAATGGGGAAACATTATACCACACATCGGCCGCTGCGCCTTTTGTGATCTCACTTCCGAGTGACTGACCTATGGACCCGTGCAATCCCGGCGCATCCCGTAACAGACGCCGCCCCGATACATGGGAAAAAGGTGGAACGAGGATCGATGAGTCTCTATCCACCAGCCCCGCTTACCGCACCGCATCCCCTCCCTCGTGTTTCCCCAAATTTTGAATCCCGCGAGATCCAGGAACCGCAGAGCAGTCAATCGTATCAAAGATATCTCGTTCCAATTTACTCGAAGATATGCAGCATAGTTCACTCGGTAATTCCAGAAGCCAGAATCGATCAAGGCGACTGATGAAGGGTTAAAGTACCAGTATGCTTTGTAGACCTTGAAGAAATGCCTCTGAAGCATTGAACCAAGTCGGAATCAATTTCAACCCTTCTTCACTTGGACCTCAATCCATTTGGGGGCTAATGGCGATGATATGTACCTAGGGTAGGGTCTTAGGCCTGACCTAGACACTCTACCCAAGGACACTACCTTAAAGTCCAAGGCCTACAAAGTTCAACAGGAGATACCGACTAAAATCACCCTAAAGTGCAATTCACTCGACGACAGATTCCACTCGGATATCCCAATTCTAATCGACCATGATAACTTCACTCGATCATACAAAAACCCACTCGGAGTACAGAAGGCCTAAAGTCACCGCAGGATGGCAACGGTCATGCATTCACTCTGTTGCCATAAAGAACAATTATAGCAGGTGTTACCAATAACGTTCTAGTCTTAACTCAGATTGAACCCCTGTGTAACTGAGGGCTGCGAGGGGCTTGGCGCACTCTATATAAGCCACCCCTCCCCTCTTGCACAAGGGTTCGCACCCCTGTAACTTTCACACATATCCAGTCGACAAGTCTACGCGGCACCGAGACGTAGGGCTATTACCTCCTCGGAGAGGGGTCTGAACTCGTAAAACTGTGCGTACAACCTTGCCATAGCTAGGACACTGCCTCCTCCTACGTACCCCCTACTCTTACTATCAGACTCATTCCCACGACACCACCCACATATCAGATTATCAAAGTAATGAACGTGAATCATATGAGCATGATGAAAACTAACTTGACAACAATTCCCATGTGTCCTCGAGAGCGCTTTGCTTTATATAAGAGTTCCTCCAGGCTTGTCCTTTGCTACAAAAAGGATTGGCCACCTTGCTGCACCTTAGTTACTTTTGTTACTTGTTACCCTTACGAATTATCTTATCACACAACTATCTGTTACAGATAATTGCAGTGCTTGCAGAGAATACCTTGCTGAAAACTGCTTGTCATTTCCTTCTGCTCCCCGTTGGGTTTGACACTCTTACTTATCGAAAGGACTACGATAGGTCCCCTATACTTGTGGGTCATCAATTTGCACTGTGGCGGCTGGACATGCCGCGATGGGGCAGCGGCAGTGGGGCGGCAGTTATGGCTGCCGAGCGGAGGCGAGAGAGCGCAGGCAGAGCAGAGCGATGGGAGGGGAAGGGATAAGGCTGATAGAGAAAGTGAGGCGTTCGCTACGGGTGGATCAGATACCGAATGTTTCCGTGACTTTGCGCTCCAGCCTGCTTTAAGATTCGTAAAGAAAATCTAACGACAGTAATAGCGTCCGCACTGAAAACGTAAAAAATCAGACGTTCGGCAGTTATTGATTCCATAAAATTAAAGAAAAGGAAAAAAATCACTATTATGAGCTGGAAGAAAATAAAATTTAGAAACTCGTTGTGCCTCTATGACTGCACTGCATGGGCCAACAAGAGAGAGAGGACTGATTAAATAAAGAGCAATGGTACACTTCATTTTTTACGGATTAAAACCTGTAGACAGAGGTGGATGAAGGAAATATGCCCTAGAGGCAATAATAAAGTTATTATTTATTTCCTTATATCATGATAAATGTTTATTATTCATGCTAGAATTGTATTAACCGGAAACATAATACATGTGTGAATACATAGACAAACAGATAGTCACTAGTATGCCTCTACCGACTAGCTCATTAATCAAGATGGTTATGTTTCCTAACCATAGACATGTGTTGTCATTTGATTAATGGGATCACATCATTAGGAGAATGATGTGATTGACATGACCCATTTCATTAGCTTAGCACTTGATCGCTTAGTATGTTGCTTATGCTATCTTCATGACTTATACAAAGTTCTCGCAACTATGAGATTATGCAACTCCGCTTACTGAGGAACACTTTGTGTGCTACCAAACGTCACAACGTAATCGGGTGATTATAAAGGTACTCTACAAGTGTTTCCAAAGTATATGTTGAGTTGGCATGAATCAAGATTAGGATTTGTCACTCCGATTGTCGGAGAGGTATCTCTAGGCCTTCTCGGTAATACACATCACATAAGCCTTGTAAGCATTACAACTAATGAGTTAGTTGTGAGATGATGTATTACGGAACGAGTAAAGAGACTTTCCGTAACGAGATTAAACTAGGTATTGGATACCAACGATCGAATCTCGGGTAAGTAACATACCGATGACAAAGGGAACAACGATGTTGTTATGCGGTTTGACCGATAAAGATCTTCGAGAATATGTAGGAACCAATATGGGCATCCAGGTTCCGCTATTGGTTATTGACCGAGAATGGTTCTAGGTCATGTCTACATAGTTCTCGAACCGTAGGGTCCGCACGCTTAAGGTTTCAATGACGGTTATATTATGAGTTTATGTATTTTGATGTACCAAGGAGTTCGAGTCCCGGATGTGATCACGGACATGACGAGGAGTCTCAAATGGTCGAGACATAAAGATTGATATATCGGATGGTTATATTCGACACCGGAAAGGTTCCGGAAGTTTCGGAGAAAACCGGAGTGCCGGAGGGGTTACCGAACCCCCGGGAAGTTATGGGCCTTATTGGGCCAAGAGGGAGAGAGAGGCTGCACCAGGAGGTGGCGCGCCTCCATGGGGAGTCCGACTGACTAGGAGGGGGCGCAGCCCCTTTCCTCTCCCTCTCCTCTCTTTCCTTCCCCTTCCCTCTTCCTAGTAGGACTAGGAAAGGGAGTCCTACTCCTACTAGGAGGAGGACTCCCCCCTTGGCGCGCCCCAAGGGCTGGCCGCCCTCCCCTTGCTCCTTTATATACGGGGCGGGGGCACCCTAGAACACACAAGTTGATCTTCGTGATCGCCTTAGCTGCAGTGCGGTGCCCCCTCCACCATATTCCACCTCGGTCATATTGTTGCGGTGCTTAGGCGAAGCCTCGCGACGGTAGAACATCAAGATCGCCACCACGCCGTCGTCTTGACGGAACTCCTCCCCGACGCTTTGCTGGATCGGAGCCCGGGATCGCCATCGAGCTGAACGTGTGCTAAGAACTCGGAGGTGCCGGAGTAACGGTGCTTGGATCGGTCGGATCGTGAAGACGCACGACTACATCAACCGCGTTGATATAACGCCCGCTTTCGGTCTCACGAGGGCGTGGGCGGACACTCTCCCTCTCGTTGCTATGCCATCACCATGGTCTTGCGTGATCGTAGGAAATTTTTGAAATTACTACGTTACCCAACAAAGGCATCCGAGCCTGGTTTTATGCGTTGATGTCATATGCACGAGTAGAACACAAGTGAGTTGTGGGCGATACAAGTCATACTACCTACCAGCATGTCATACTTTGGTTCAGCGGTATTGTGAGATGAAGCGGCCCGACCGACATTACGCCAGACGCTTACGCGAGACTGGTTTCACCGCCGTGAGCACTCGTTGCTTAAAGGTGATCGGCGGTGTCTGCTCTCTCACTTTAGTTGAACTGAGTGTGGCTACGCCCGTCCTTGAGAAGGTTAAAACGGAGTCTATTTGACGAAGTATCTTTGTGGTTTTGATGCGAGGTAAGAACGGTTCTTGCTCAGCCCGTAGCAGCCACGTAAAACTTGCAACAACAAAGTAGAGGACGCCTAACTTGTTTTTGCAGGCATGATGTGATGTGATATGGTCAAGACGTGATGCTATATTTTATTGTATGAGATGATCATGTTTTGTAACCGAAGTTATCGGCAATCGGCAGGAGCCATATGGTTGTCGCTTATTGTATGAAATGCAACGCCATGTAATTGCTTTACTTTATCACTAAGCGGTAGCGATAGTCGAGAAGCAATAGTTGGCGAGACGACAACGATGCTACGATGGAGATCAAGGTGTCGCGCCGGTGACGATGGTGATCATGACGGTGCTTCGAGATGGAGATCACAAGCACAAGATGATGATGGCCATATCATATCACTTATATTGATTGCATGTGATGTTTATCCTTTATGCATCTTATCTTGCTTTGATTGACGGTAGCATTATAAGATGATCTCTCACTAAAATTATCAAGTAGTGTTCTCCCGAGTATGCACCGCTGCCAAAGTTCGTCGTGCCGAGACACCACGTGATGATCGGGTGTGATAAGCTCTCGTCCATCTACAACGGGTGTAAGCCAGTTTTGCACACGCAGAATACTCAGGTTATACTTGACGAGCCTAGCATATGCAGATATGGCCTCGAACACGGAGACCGAAGGTCGAGCGTGAATCATATAGTAGATATGATCAACATAAGATGTTCACCATTGAAAACTACTCCATCTCACGTGATGATCGGTTATGGTTTAGTTGATTTGGATCACGTGATCACTTAGATGACTAGAGAGATGTCTGTCTAAGTGGGAGTTCTTAAGTAATATGATTAATTGAACTTAAATTTATCATGAACTTAGTACCGATAGTATTTTGCTTGTCTATGTTTACTTTGTAGATAGATGGCTCGTCTGTTGTTCCGTTGAATTTTAATGCTCCTTGAGAAAGCAAAGTTGAAAGATGATGGTAGCAATTACACGGATCGGGTCCGAACTCGAGGATTATCCTCATTGCTGCATGTAAGAGTTACGCCCCGGATGCACCGCTAGGTGCCAGTGCTTCTTGATGTAACCGACGACGTTAAGAACGTCTGCGAGCAAAGCTGATGACTACTCTATAGTTCAGTGTGCCATGCTTTACGGCTTAGAACCGGTCTTCAACGACGCTTTGAACGTCATGGAGCATATGAGATGTTCCAGGAGTTGAAGTTGATATTTCAACAGTAATGCCCGGATTGAGAGATATGAAGTCTCCAATAAGTTCTATAGCTGCAAGATGGAGGAGAATAGTTCGCAAGGAGCACATACTCAAAATGTCCGGGTATTACAATCACTTGAATCAACCGGGAGTTAATCTTCCGATGATTGTGTCATTGATGTAATTCTTCAATCACCGCCACCAAGCTACAAAGGCTTCGTGATGAACTATAATATGCAAGGGTTAGTAAAGACTATGCTCGAGCTCTTCGCAATGCTAAAAGCTGCGGAGGTAGAAATCAAGAAGGAGCATCAAGTGTTGATGGTCAATAAGACCACTAGTTTCAAGAAGAAAGGCAAAGGGAAGAAGAAGGAACTTCAAAAGAACAGCAAACAAGTTGCTGATCAGAGAAGAAACCCAAGTCTGGACCTAAACCTGAAATCGAGTGCTTCTACCGCAAGCGATCGTCACTTGGAAGCGGAACTGCCCCAAGTATTTGGCGGATAAGAAGGATGGCAAGGTGAACAAAGGTATATGTGATATACATGTTATTGATGTGTACCTTACTAGAGCTCGCAGAGTACTGGTATTTGATACTGGTTCTGCTTGCTAATATTTGCAACTCAAACAGGGACTACGGATTGCTTAACACCGGCAAAGGACGAGGTGACGATGCGCGTGGGAAATGGTTCCAAAGTCGATGTGATCGCAGTCGGCACGCTACCTCTACATCTACCTTCGGGATTAGTTTTAGACCTAAATAATTGTTATTTGGTGCCGGCGTTGAGCATGAACATTATATCTGGATCTTGTTTGATGCGAGACGGTTATTCATTTAAATCGAGAATAATGGTTGTTCTATTTATATGAATAATATCTTTTATGGTCATGCGCCCTTGAAGAGTGGTCTATTTTAATGAATCTCGATAGTAGTGATACACATATTCATAATGTTGAAACCAAAAGATGCAGAGTTGATAATGATAGTGCAACTTATTTGTGGCACTTGCCGTTTAGGTCATATCGGTATAAAGCGCATGAAGAAACTCCATCTTGATGGACTTTTGGAGTCACTTGATTATGAATCACTTGGCACTTATGAACCGTGCCTCATGGGCAAGATGACTAAAACCCCGTTCTCCGGTACTATGGAGAGAGCAACAGATTTGTTGGAAATCATACATACAGATGTATGTGGTCCGATGAATGTTGAAGCTCGTGGCGGATATCGTTATTTTCTCACCTTCACAGATGACTTAAGCAGATATGGGTATATCTACTTAATGAAACATAAGTCTGAAACATTTGAAAAGTTCAAAGAATTTCAGAGTGAAGTTGAAAATCATCGTAATAAGAAAATAAAGTTTCTACGATCTGATCGTGGAGGCGAATATTTGAGTTACGAGTTTGGTCTACATTTGAAACAATGCGGAATAGTTTCGCAACTCACGCCACCCGGAACACCACAACGCAATGGTGTGTCCGAACGTCGAATCGCACTTTATCGGATATGGTGCGATCTATGATGTCTCTTACAAATTTACCGCTATCATTTTGGGGATATGCTCTTGAGACAGCCGATTCACGTTAAATAGGACACCGTCAAAATCCGCTGAGACGACGCCTTATGAACTATGGTTTAGCAAGAAACCAAAGTTGTCGCTTCGAAAGTTTGGGGTTGCGATGCTTATGTGAAGAAACTTCAACCTGATAAGCTTGAACCCAAATCGGAAAATGTGTCTTCATAGGATACCCAAAGGAGACAATTGGGTACACCTTCTATCACAGATCCAAGGCAAGACATTCGTTGTTAAAATGGATCCTTTCTAGAGAAGGAGTTTCTCTCGAAAGAAGTGAGTGGGAGGAAAGTGGAACTTGATGAGGTAATAGTACCAGCTCCCTTATTGAAAGTAGTTCATCACGAAATCAGTTTCGTAACACCTACACCAGCTTAGTGAGGAAGATAATGATGAAGATCATGAAACTTCAGATCAAGTTGTCACTTGAACTCAGAGATCAACCAGAACAAAATCCGCACTGAATGGTACGGTAATCCTATTCGGAAATCATGCTACTAGATCATGGTGAACCCACGAACTATGAAGAAGCGATGGTGAGCCCAGATTCGCAAAATGGCTTGAAGCCATGAAATCTGAGATGGGATCCATGTATGAGAACAAAGTATGGACTTTGGTAGACTTGCCCGATGATCGGCAAGCTATTGAGAATAAATGGATCTTTAAGAAGAAGACTGACGCTGATGGTAATGTAATCGTTTATAAAGCACGACTTGTTGCAAAAGGTTTTCGACAAGTTCAAGGGGTTGACTACGATGAGACTTTCTCACCAGTGGCGATGCTTAAGTCCGTCCGAATCATGTTAGCAATTGCCGCATTTTATGATTATGAAATTTGGCAAATGGATGTAAAACTGCATTCTTGAATGGATTTCTAGAAGAAGAGTTGTATATGATGCAACCAGAAGGTTTTGTTGATCCAAAGGGTGCTAACAAAGTGTGCAAGCTCCAACGATCAATTTATGGTCTGCAAGCCTCTCGAGTTGGAATAAACGCTTTGATAGTGTGATCAAAGATATGGTTTTATGAGACTTTTGGAGAAGCCTGATTTACAAGAAAGTGAGTGGGAGCTCAGAGCATTTCGATATTATATGTGGACGAAATATTGTTGATTGGAAATGATATAGAATTTCTGGATAGCATAAAAGGATACTTGAATAAAAGTTTTCAATGAAAGACCTCGTGAAGCTGCTTATATATTGGGCATCAAGATCTATAGAGTTAGATCAAGACGCTTAATAGGACTTTCACAAAGCACATACCTTGATAAAGTTTTGAAGAAGTTCAAATGGATCGTGCAAAGAAAGGTTTTTACCTGTAGTACAAGGTGTAAGATTGAGTCGACTCAATGCCCGACCACAAAGAGAAGATAGAGAGAAAATGAAAATGTTCCTATGCTTCAGCCATAGGCTCTATCATGTATGCAATGCTGTGTACCAGACCGACGATGCTTAGCTGTAAGCTTGGCAGGAAGGTACCAAAGTAATCCAGAGTGGATCATCGGACAGCGGTCAAGAACATCCTGAAATACCGAAAAGGACTAAGGATATGTTTCTCGATATGGAGGTGACAAAGAGCTAGTCATAAATGGTTACGCCGATGCAAGCTTTGACACCGATCCGGACGATTCTAAATCGCAAACCGGATACGTATTTTTATTAAACGGTGGAGCTGTCGGTTGGTGCAGTTCTAAACAAAGCGCCGTGGCGGGATCTACATGTGAAGCGGAGTACATAGCTGCTTCGAAGCAGCAAATGAAGGAGTCTGGATGAAAGAGTTCATTTCCGATCTAGGTGTCATACCTAGTGCATCGGGACCAATGAAGATCTTCGTGACAATACGGTGCAATTGTCTTGGCAAAGGAATCCAGATTTCACAAGAGGACCAAGCATATCAAAAGACGCCTCAATTCCATTCGGGACCAAGTCCAAGTGGGAGACATAGAGATTTGCAAAATACATACGGATCTGAATGTTGCGCACCCGCTGACTAAGCCTCTTCCACGAGCAAAACATGATCAGCACCAAGACTCCATGGGTGTTAGAATCATTACTGTGTAATCTAGATTATTGACTCTAGTGCAAGTGGGAGATCAAGGAAATATGCCCTAGAGGCAATAATAAAGTTATTATTTATTTCCTTATATCATGATAAATGTTTATTATTCATGCTAGAATTGTATTAACCGAAACATAATACATGTGTGAATACATAGACAAACAGATAGTCACTAGTATGCCTCTCTCGACTAGCTCATTAATCAAGATGGTTATGTTTCCTAACCATAGACATGTGTTGTCATTTGATTAATGGGATCACATCATTAGGAGAATGATGTGATTGACATGACCCATTTCATTAGCTTAGCGCTTGATCGCTTAGTATGTTGCTTATGCTATCTTCATGACTTATACAAAGTTCCTGCAACTATGAGATTATGCAACTCCGCTTACGGAGGAACACTTTGTGTGCTACCAAACGTCACAACGAATCGGGTGATTATAAAGGTACTCTACAAGTGTTTCCGAAAGTATATGTTGAGTTGGCATGAATCAAGATTAGGATTTGTCACTCCGATTGTCGGAGAGGTATCTCTAGGCCTTCTCGGTAATACACATCACATAAGCCTTGCAAGCATTACAACTAATGAGTTAGTTGTGAGATGATGTATTACGGAACGAGTAAAGAGACTTTCCGTAACGAGATTAAACTAGGTATTGGATACCGACGATCGAATCTCGGGTAAGTAACATACCGATGACAAAGGAACAACGATGTTGTTATGCGGTTTGACCGATAAAGATCTTCGAGAATATGTAGGAACCAATATGGGCATCCAGGTTCCGCTATTGGTTATTGACCGAGAATGGTTCTAGGTCATGTCTACATGGTTCTCGAACCGTAGGGTCCGCACGCTTAAGGTTTCAATGACGGTTATATTATGAGTTTATGTATTTTGATGTACCAAGGAGTTCGAGTCCCGGATGTGATCACGGACATGACGAGGAGTCTCAAATGGTCGAGACATAAAGATTGATATATTGATGGTTATATTCGACACGGAAAGGTTCCGGAAGTTTCCGGAGAAAACCGGAGTGCCGAGGGGTTACCGAACCCCCGGGAAGTTATGGGCCTTATTGGGCCAAGAGGGAGAGAGAGGCTGCACCAGAGGTGGCGCCCCCTCCATGGGGAGTCCGACTGACTAGGAGGGGGCGAGCCCCCTTCCCTCTCCTCTCCTCTCTTTCCTTCCCCTTCCCTCTTCCTAGTAGGACTAGGAAAGGGAGTCCTACTCCTACTAGGAGGAGGACTCCCCCCCTTGGCGCGCCCAGGGCTGGCCGCCCTCCCCTTGCTCCTTTATATACGGGGCAGGGGGCACCCTAGAACACACAAGTTGATCTTCGTGATCGTTCCTTAGCTGCAGGCGGTGCCCCCTCCACCATATTCCACCTCGGTCATATTGTTGCGGTGCTTAGGCGAAGCCTGCGACGGTAGAACATCAAGATCGCCACCACGCCGTCGTGCTGACGGAACTCCTCCCCGACGCTTTGCTGGATCGGAGCCCGGGGATCGTCATCGAGCTGAACGTGTGCTAAGAACTCGGAGGTGCCGGAGTAACGGTGCTTGGATCGGTCGAATCGTGAAGACGTACGACTACATCAACCGCGTTGATATAACGCTTCCGCTTTCGGTCTACGAGGGTACGTGGACGGACACTCTCCCCTCTCGTTGCTATGCCATCACCATGGTCTTGCGTGATCGTAGGAAAATTTTTGAAATTACTACGTTACCCAACAGTGGAATCATTAAATTGGAGGAAGGAGGGCTCCATCCCTAAAATTCAGGGGAGATGAATTAGACAGCAACATGTCTTTCCGTAGGACAACTTCTGTCAACTTCGTTTGTAGCTGGAGCAAGTTCGCTAAGACTAGTCACAGTGGGGAGTAACTTAGTCTATGTTACTACCTCTATAGTGGGGAGTAACATATGTATGGTGTCATACAATACTTCATTTATTAGGTTGTAGACTTATCTTGTCTTAGTATGTGTGATGTTACTCATACTATGAGTAACTAACTACCACATGCCACTCTTTCTTCATTAATTACTTGTCACATCATCTATTTTGTCTAGATATGTGTGATTTTACTACTTATGTTACTCCCGTTTTGGTTAGTCTAAATGAATAGGCTGGTACACACAATTACACAAGTAATTAAACCCATTAAGAGAGAAAGAAGGGGCCAACGCTAGGCTATGTCAAGTGGTGCCCGATTGTTGGTTGCGGTTGGAACAATTTTTTAGATGGAGATGAGGGGTTTTTTCCTATATGTTCTTTTTTTCTTTTTTCAGATGGAGGTTAGTTTTTTTTTCTGAGATGGAGGTGAGGACCCGTGTATTAGAAGGGCCCATTATGGATTCAGTTACTTGATCGACGGTCTGGGTTGTGCTATGCTAAGATGTTTGAATATGACAAAGCCTTAAGAGATTGGGGACATAAATGTGATACATACGAGTATTGATTGATATTATAAAAAATTATTAGTTCATGAAATGTTAGAATTGTGTCGAATATTATTATACAAGGTAGATTACAGTTGGACTTGAAGTCATATGGTGCGTAGACAGGATATGGAGTCATGTCCAAGTAGGACACTTGTATCTAGGCCTCTTATATAATGAGGGGGTAGACACATGATGTAATCTATGCCAACATAATAGCAAAGGCACGCGGGAAGCCAACGGCATGTGCTCGCGCTCGGGCGGCCGGGGTGCGGTATTGTGCCGGTGTCATGAGGAGGAGCGCCGATAGTCAGGGTCCGGGCTGTAGCCATATCGGTGAACCTCGTTAACAAATCTAGGTGTCGTGTGACGGGTTATTGATTTAGAGGATATCAATGTCCGGTCGATGGAGCGGCTGTGAGGGTTGCCAGATGCCTGCGGTGAGATCGAAGTTGTTCGGGGAGGTCAACGGAAAGATCAAAAGCAGTCAAAACGGTGAAAAGCAGTTGCAGGTTTCGATCAAAGCGGTGGTTGACAGCAATCAGAAAAGTTTTTGGTGAGTTCGTGCAACAGTAGATCCTATCGGCGGCTAGGTCACGCAGCAGGCACAGCTGCAGCGCTACAGGAGGTCACTCTGTGCGTTTGGTGTATACTTCTAACACACATTGGCATGTGTGGTATTTGTCGTTATATCTAGTCAATTAGTTTTAGCCCCGGGCTTTGAGAAATCCTGGCTCCACTTATGCTTGTGGTTCCTATGTTTGCCCACATTGCCTCGGCCAATTGCAAACTTTTGCTCTTCCATGCTTCATTGTCATGTGCCTCCACGCCACGACCGGAGTCATCATAATCGGCCGTCACATATTATTCCTCTGGCACCAACTCATCATAACCCCATTGTTAGATCCAGTTATGCAGAATGCAACATGCAAGAACAAGCCTAACTTGAACGGGTAAAGGGTGGAATGAGTTCTAATCCAGGATCTTAAATCGGTTCTTCAGAGCTCCAAATGCCCTCTTAGACGTAACTCTAAGGTTGGAGTGTATGAGACTGAACAATTCCTGCATAGTCCTAGGATAGTTCCTAGAAGATAACCCGTTTAGATGATACCTGATTTTCCTGAAGAGTGGAAAAACACCAGGATGACATGCATAGCCATCATCTCCTAGGTAGAACTTGTCATCAAGGATATTGATGCCATCAGGCATTGCGCTGTTATCAGCAAGAATGTTAGCATCACATGATGATCCTCCCCAGCCAACTAACACATATGTGAACTTCAGATAGAAGTCAACAGCAACAAGCACACTCTGGCTTGGTAGTGCTTTCTACCCCTGTATGGTGCGACCTATGTCCTCGACACTCTAGTAGTGATATGAATACCATCTATGGCACCAATACAATCATGTGATGGCATGAAAACATATTCTTATGGTTGTGTGACAATATTGCAAGCATGTTATGGCATGAAATACGAGTACTTTTCACCTTGAAGATAAATACCATCTTGGGCTCGTGTGAATTTAACTAGGAGTTTGCCCGGTTGGTGCTTTGATCATGTCTCCTCTGAGCTCCCCAATATCATACAATACTTGCTTCAAATACCATGATTGTCTCACTGGATCTCCTCAAGGTGTTGTGAATAACCCTGAACCTCTGATTATGACCGACAACATGAAGGAACATGGCAACTTGCTCTTCCAGAGGTGTGCATGTTTTCTTCTAGTAGCCTCATGTTCCTAAAGGTCTTCACAAGCATGGCAAAAGATGTTGTTCGCATTCGAAGCATGTTCATAGCCTCTATATGTCGTCGCTATTGTAGATGTAGTTCAGATTGGCCATCATCTCCCTATCTCGAATGACCATTGGACCATACCTAATGATAGGTTGTTGACTACGATGAATTTCTCTCTGGTAAACGAACATGAGTTAGGCCTGAATCACAGCTATGAGTGTTGTTGACCAAATTGCCAGCTTCGTCCGTTCGTTTATACCGACCTTGACATTGATTTATCGGGATGTATCGGTAGGCAATGGTCGAATCTAGCGAATGAACAGAGGATGGGGTTGTATATGTTGCTTACCAGCTTCAGAGTCGACGAGGACCAGAGGGCCATGGCTGAGACGAGGAGAACGAGATGGAGGCTAAGATGATGGGGAGAAGCAGCTCCTACTGCCAGAGAGTGATGCTATCGCCATCGCTTGCGTGGATCTGAGTCGTCGCCGTCGCCGGTGTAAGAACCAAGAATGGGCTAGTCTTAGAGCAAGAGGTGAGCGAGTAAATAGGGGGTGAGGCTAAGAGCATAATTGGTTTGATGCCAACATTCGACATTGCTAATATTTGGCAAGCCAACATTTGGCAAAATCAAAAGTTGCCAATCTTTGACAATTTTTTGTGAGATTGACAAAAAAAGTTGATAGCCAACCAATCACTAGCCAACATTTGGCATTTGCCAAATATTGGCGTGCCAACTTTTGGCATCGAACCAATTATGCTCTAAATTTCACGCCATCCCGCGCAGGCACATTTCGGCCTCCTGGCATCTCCGTGTCTAGTTTCCACTGCACTGCCGCGCACGCCGCTCACTTTTTTGCGCTTGACTCAGCCTGGCCCGCTAGAAACGGCAGTCGATCGTTCCTAGCGAGCCAAGTTATGGGCTACTTTAAGGTATGTGCTCGTGCAAGCCAAGCCCCATTATATGATACCAAACGCGATTTTCTTGCACCCACTGGGTTTGTTTGGGATGACTCGGGTAATGAAACAAGCCATTTAGGTATGAAACTGAATGCAATAATGTAAGTAATAGGCTAACAGGCAAGACCTACCTAAAGCTAGGGTCTTCCGTTCATGTGTCGCCGCCGCCGCATCTGAGAAATTTAGTTCCCCTCGCCTCCGGCTGCCATCTTGGCGTTGAGAGGTGGGGGGTTCTCAGATCTTCAAGATCTCTATGTTCTTCGTCCACGTCTAGTAATCATTATAGTTTTGTGAGAATAAATTGTCTCTCATTTTTTTGACGGTGCCATGAGATTAGAGAGTTTTCTGTCCTCATGGGAATATTCTAAAGAACATCGTTGCTCTAGTCTAATTGCAGCCTCATTATCAAAGTCTTTAGAGTATTTTTTCGAGCATAGATTGATACCACGAAGATGTTTTTAAGAGATTTTATTGTAATTCTAGTCATAGGAGTTACTTTGTATTTTCTTGGGTCGTATATCAAAATCAGTGTACCTGTAACAATTACGAGTGTGAATAAAGTTACATGTCTTTCTAAAAAAATAACAGGCTAACAGCGCACAGCTAGTTTTTTTTTTCTTTTTCCTTTTGAAAGCAAACAGCGCAGCTTAGCAGTCAGATAAGGCTAAAGGTAGTAAAAGAAACAGAGCGACAGACACGCTACTTCGTTCGTACTAGTAGATGGTGCATGCATGTCTGCTCTGGCTCTCCGGCCTCTTGTTCCGCCTACGAGCACTCCCCGCCAACTCCGTTCCCGCCATTCGCTCTCCTCCACCGGCTCCGGCAAACATCCGCTGCAACACTCCTCCACCCTCCTCCCCTCTCCCTCGCATTTCTAGGACCCCCACACACCTCGCCGGCCCTGACGTCGCCTGCTAGCACCTAGAGGGTCGAGTTAACCCAAGAACCGCACACCCGCAGGATCGACGTACCAAGCAGCTAGCAGCAGACATGCGCCGCTTGTCCCTCCTCCTCCTGGCCACCGCCGCCCTCCTCGCCGCCGCGGTGGCAGGAGTGCGCGCCGGGCCGGAAATGCCCCAAGCGGCGTCGGTGGCAGGAATGGGCGCCGGGCCGGGAGTGCCCCAAGCGGCGGCGGGGGCAGGAATGGGCGCCGGGACGCAAGTGCCCAAAGCGGCGGCGGCGGCAGGAATGGGCGCCGGGACGCAGGTGCCCCAAGCGGCGGCGGCGGCAGGAATGGGCGCCGGGACGCAAGTGCCCCAAGCGGCGGCGGCGGGGGGCCCGCCGGGCAAGCTGTCGCCCGATTTCTACAGCCAGACGTGCCCACGGGCGGAGCGGATCATCGCGGAGGTGGTCCAGTCGAAGCAGATGGCGAACCCGACCACCGCCGCGGGCATGCTTCGCGTCTTCTTCCACGACTGCTTCGTGACCGGCTGCGACGCCTCCGTGCTGATCGCGCCCACCCGCTTCGCCAAATCCGAGAAGGACGCCGAGATCAACCACTCCCTCCCCGGCGACGCCTTCGACGCCGTGGTGCGCTCCAAGTTGGCCCTGGAGCTGGAGTGCCCCGGCGTGGTTTCCTGCGCCGACGTCCTGGCCCTGGCGTCCAGGGTGCTGGTCACCATGACCGGAGGCCCCAGGTACCCGGTCCCGCTGGGCCGCAAGGACTCGCTCTCCTCCAGCCCCACCGCCCCCGACGTGGAGCTCCCGCACTCCAACTTCACCGTGGGGCGCATCCTCGAGCTCTTCCTGGCCAAGGGGTTCACGGTGCAGGAGATGGTGGCGCTCTCCGGCGCGCACACGCTGGGCTTCTCCCACTGCCAGGAGTTCGCGTCCAGGATCTACAACTACCGCGACAAGACCGGCAAGCCGGCGCCGTTCGACCCGACCATGAACCCGGGCTACGCCAAGGGGCTCCAGGCCGCCTGCAAGGAGTACCTCAAGGACCCCACCATCGCCGCCTTCAACGACGTCATGACCCCCGGCAAGTTCGACAACATGTACTACGTGAACATTGAACGTGGCCTGGGCCTGCTGAGCACCGACGAGGACATGTGGTCGGATCTGCGCACCAGGCCCCTCGTGGAGCGCTACGCCGCCAACAACACCGCCTTCTTCGACGACTTCTCCCGCGCCATGGAGAAGCTCAGCATGTACGGCGTCAAGACCGGCGCCGACGGCGAGATCAGGCGGCGCTGCGACGCCTACAACGACGGGCCCAACACCGTGTGATCGATGCGCGCATACGTTCCGCCGGCGTCGACGTCTCTGCCTACCACGAAACGCGTTGAGTTTCCACAGGGATATCTTCGGGTGCGCTCAAGGTTATGGATCGGGGCCGGCCGGTGAAGCAAGTTTAATTAATTCTCGTTCGATTGAGTTTTTGTTTTTTTGAGGGGTCTTGTTCGATTGAGTAATCTCTTTAGTTTGTGTGCGGTAAACAAGTAATCGACATTGATGTCTAATTTGTATTCATTTTTTATCTCTTCTTTCGATCATATATCTTGCCTCTAATTAAATCAAATCAGCTTTTGGTTTTTACACGTGTAACAGTTCTTGATTTATCATGTTGCTAAACTATGTTACTATGGTCATAGTGAGAAGTAACATGCATATATTATGCATATTACTATCTTCATGGTGGTTAGTAACATATGGGTAATATCATGCAAACCATTATTTATTTAGATCTAGACTCATTTTGCCTCGGGTGCGTTCTATTAGGCTAGTCATAGTAAAGAGTAACTTACATTGGTAACATGCATAAGTTATTGGAAGCGGATTTGTAGCACACCCGATCCACATCCCTATACGAACATTAAATTCAAAAAAGTACCAAGAAATTTGAAAAAGAATCTGAGATTTTGAGATGTCAAACTTGGGTTCCCGATCTACTCCCATGTGAAATTTCGTGAAAAATTACCAGGAAACATATTCGTGGCAAAAAAGACAAGAATTTCCTATGTATAGAAAAAAAATATGTTTGGATGGATTTTTCTTCATACAGTATTTCCTTCACCACGAATTTGTTTCCTGGTATTTTTTTATGAAACTTCATATGGGAGTAGATTGAGAACTCAGGTTTGATATCCCCAAATTTAAGATTTTTTTTCAATATTTTTTACATTTAATATTCGTATAGGGGTGTCGAGCACCCAGGTGCTCCTGTTTATTTTTCATAAGTTACCAGTTTATATTATTACCTCTATAGTGGGTAGTCTCGTAGGTGTGTTAACATATGGACTCTCATTTAACTCATTTTTTATTGAGAAGCGTTATGCGATGGTAATATATTATGTGGCTCTCTCCTCTTTATCTCACCGTCATAAATACTTTATTTGTCTCTCTCCTTTTTAATTATTTGACATATCATTTTTTTTGCTCATGTGGCATGCATGTTACTATTTATAGTGTGGAGTAACTTATACTAGTTTCATGCATATTATCCTAGTCTAAATTACTACCTCCACAGTGCAAAGTAACATAGTAGTAGTATCATAGATTGCTTCATTTATTAGCGTGTAGACTCATCTTCTCTTGGGAAACGCTATATTACGGCTTATTGAAACATTATGGATGTTGCCTAGAGGGGGTGAATAGACGCTTTAAAATAATTATGGTTCGGGCTTGAACAAATGCGAAAAAAACTAGCATTTAATTTGTCAAGCACAAAACATAAAACAACTAGGCTCATCTATGTGCATGAACAACTTATGCTAAGCAAGATAAGCAACTGAGTGATAACAAGATATATAACATGAAACACTATGGCTATCATAAAGTAAAATGCATAAATAAACGGCTTGGGTAAGAGATAACCGAGGCATGCGGAGACGACGATGTATCCTGAAGTTCACACCCATGCGAATGCTAATCTCCGTTTGAAGCGGTGTGGAGGCACAATGCTCCCCAAAATACCACTAGGGCCACCGTAATCTTCTCACGCCCTCGCGCAATGCAATATGACGTAATTCCACTAAGGGACCCTTGAGGGCGGTCACCGAACCCGTACAAATGGCAACCCTTGGGGACGGTCACCAAACCCGTACACTTTGGCAACCCTTGGGGGCAGCCATCGGAACCCGTACAAATTGCTCGGGCCAATCTCCACAACTTAATTGGAGACCCTGATACGTCTCCATCGTATCTATAATTTTTTTTATTGTTGCATGCCAATATTCTACAACTTTTACATACTTTTGGCAACTTTTTATACTATTTTTGGGACTAACATATTGATCCAGTGCCCAGTGACAGTTCCTGTTTGTTGCCTGTTTTCTGTTGCACAGAAAATCCATATCATACAGAGTCCAAACGGGATAAAAACTTACGAAGATTTTTTTTGGAATATATGCGAATTTTGGGAAGTGGAATCAACGCGAGACGATGCCCGAGGGGCCCAAGAGGATGAGGGGCATGCCCCAGGGGGTAGGGCGCGCCCTGGGCCCTTGTGGCCGCTCCGTAAGGTGGTTGGTGCCCTTCTTTTGCTGCAAGAAAGCCAATATCCGGATAAAAATCATGTCCAAATTTCAGCCCAATCGGAGTTACGAGTCTCCGGGAATTTAAGAAACGGTGAAATGGCAGAATCTGGGAGCGCAGAAACAGAAGGAAACAAAGAGAGAGATCCAATCTTGGAGAGGCTCCCGCCCCTCCGCCGCCATGGAAGCTAAGGACCAGAGGGGAAACCCTTCTCCCATCTAGGGAGGAGGTCAAGGAAGAAGAAGTAGAAGAAGAGGGGGGGGGGGCTCTCTCGCCCTCTCTCCCGGTGGCGCCGGAACACCGCCGGGGCCATCATCGTCACCGCAATCTACACCAACAACTTCACCGCCGTCATCACCAACTCTTCCCCCCTCTATGCAGCGGTGTAACCCCTCTTTTACCCGATGTAATCTCTACTTAAACATGGTGCTCAACGCTATATATTATTTCCCAATGATGTATGGATATCCTATGATGTTTGAGTAGATATGTTTTGTCCTATGGGTTAATTGATGATCGTGATTGGTTTGAGTTGCATGTTTATTATTGGTGTTTTCCTATGGTGCTCTCCGTGTCGCGCAAGCGTGAGGGATCCCCGATGTAGGGTTTGCAATATGTTCATGATTTGCTTATGGTGGGTGGCGTGAGTGACAGAAGCACATACCCGAGTAAGTAGGTTGTTTGCGTATGGGAGTAAAGAGGACTTGATACTTTAATGCTATGGTTGGGTTTTACCTTAATGATCTTCAGTAGTTTCGGATGCTTGCTAGAGTTCCAATCATAAGTGCATATGATCCAAGAAGAGAAAGTATGTTAGCTTATGCCTCTTCCTCATATAAAATTGCAATAGTGATTATGGTCTAGTTATCGATTGCCTAGGGACAAATAACTCTCTTGTGACAAAAAACTCTCTACTAAAACTAAATTAGTTGTTCCTTTATCTAAACAGTCCCTAGTTTTTATTTACGCGCTCTTTATTATCTTGCAAACCTATCCAACAACACCTACAAAGTACTTCTAGTTTCATACTTGTTCTAGGTAAAGCGAACGTTAAGCGTGCGTAGAGTTGTATCGGTGGTCGATAGAACTTGAGGGAATATTTGTTCTACCTTTAGCTCCTCGTTGGGTTCGACACTCTTATTTATCGAAAAAGGCGACAAACGATCCCCTATACTTGTGGGTTATCAAGACCTTTTTCTAGCGCCGTTGCCGGGGAGCAATAGTGTGGGGTGAATATTCTCGTGTGTGCTTGTTTGCTTTATGACTAAGTAGTTTTTATTTTCTGTTCTAAGTTGTTCTCTATCTTTAGTTATGGATATGGAACACGAAATACCAAAAAAAATTAGGTGTACTTGCTAGTCATGGAGATGGGGAACCTCCTAAAACCCTCGATGCTCATTATGTGAAAGATATTATGCATTACTTTAATAATCCTGAGAAAACCACATTCAATTATATAATGGGAGACACGTTGGATCAACGTGAATACTTTAGGGATTACCGCTTGAATCAAAAAGGGAAACTATTATGGGATCAAATTCATATGTTGCATTGGTATGCTCCGCAACTATGCTTGAGATATGATTATACTTGTTGCTCTAGGATGAAGGCTCCACACCTTCCCTTTTCATGCAAATTTAATGACCATAAAACCTTGGCTTCTTATGCTAATGGTATATATGATTATTATGATGTGGAACAAATAGAAGAATTTGTTTCTTTTAAGGGTGCATGTGAAATTGAATCTTTGTTTAAAGAGTTTGAAGATTTTGATGGTTCAGTTTATAGACTTGAAAATTTAGCTATCCTTAAATATTGCTATGAGAATTATAAATACAATTATGATATTGGTGAATTTATTGATAAAGTCTCCGCTGTCCGAGAAGAGACTAATATTTTGCAGAAGTCTATGGAAGAATAAATTGATGAAACTGTGACCTCATTGGATGAAAAAGATGATGAGGAGAGCGAAGAACAAAAGGAGGAGTATCGGATTAGCTACCTGTGCCCACCTTCTAATGAGAGTAACTCTTCAATTCATACATTATTTAATTTCCCTCTATGCTTACCGAAGGATGAATGCCATGATAATTGCTATGATCCCGTTGCTTCTTTTGAAATGTCCCTTTTTGATGAACTTGATGCTTGCTATGCTTGTGGCCAAGATGCCAATATGAATGTTGCTTATGGAGATGAACTTGCTATTGTTCCTTATGTTAAACATGAAACTGTTGCTATTGCACCCACACATGATAGTCCTATTATCTTTTTGAATTCTCCCAACTACACTATATAGGAGACGTTTGCTCTTGTTAAGGATTATATTGATGGGTTGCCTTTTATCGTTGCACATGATGATTTTGATGAATATAATATGCATGTGCTTGCTGCTCCTACTTGCAATTATTATGAGAGAGGAACTACATCTCCGCCTCTTTATGTATCCAACACGATAGAATTGCAAGAAACTGCTTATGCTATGTATTGGCCTTTACTTGATGTGCATGAATTGTTCTTGTATGACATGCCGATGCATAGGAAGAGAGTTAGACTTCGTCATTGCTTGATATATATTGCTTTGTGCTCACTACTAAATGCCAAATCATTGTTAATTAAAAGTGGCTTTGATATACCTTGGGATCCGGGTGGATTCATTACTTGAGCACTTTATGCCTAGCTTAATGGCTTTAAAAAAAGCGCTGCAAGGGAGACAACCCAGAAGTTTTAGAGAGTCATTTATTTCTGCTGAGTGATTTTATAAAGTTTAAGAACGAAAAAATATAGAGGGTAACTTCAAACTTCACAAAAAGAAAAGTGAAAGTGAGATAGACGAGCATTGTGAAAGTGGGGGCGTCCTTGAACTTTGTTCATGCTCACAGAAACTTTGTGAATCTTAATTACAGAAACTTTTCAAAAAAAAAATTATCCCCTTGTACAATTCCATTGTATTATAAAAATAATGTGCCAAGATTTGCCTTTAGGATGTTTACGTTGCTTGTTGGTTTGTGCGGTGCAAAACAGAAACTTTGGCTGTAGTGCGTGATTTTACATTTTTCACTGGAACGTCAAACGGTTCTGAAACTTTTTGCACTGTCTTTCTATACAAATTGTTTTTTTCCTTTTTTTTAGAATTTTTGGAGTACCAGAGGTATGGTGAATGTTCAGATTACTACAGACTGTCCTGTTTAAGACATATTCTGTTTTTGATGCATTGTTTTGCTTGTTTTGATGAAACTATCGATTTCTATCAGTGGATTAAGCCATGGAAAAGTTATATTAAAATAGCTACAATGCAAAAACAAAATATGAATTGAGTTGCAACAGTACTTAGAGTAGTGATTTGCTTTATTATACTAACGGATCTTACCAAACTTTCTGTTGAGTTTTCTGTGGATGAAGTGATCAAAGATCGAGGAGGTCTCGATGTGAGGAGAAGGAGGAGAAGCAAGAGCTAAATCTTGGGGATTCCCAAGGCACCCCAAGTAAATATTCAAGGAGACTCAAGCGTCTAGCTTGGGGATGCCCCGGAAGGCATCCCATCTTTCTTCAACAAGAATCGTTATGTTTTCGGTTTCGTTTCGTTCATGTGATATGTGCAAATCTTGGAGCGTCTTTTGCATTTAGTTTTCACTTTTCTTTGATGCACCATGCTGGTATGAGATAGTCCATGGTTGATTTATAGAATTCTCATTGCACTTCACTTATATCTTTTGAGTATGGCTTTATAGAATGCTTCATATGCTTCACATATATCATTTGAAGTTCGGATTGCCTGTTTCCCTACATATAGAAAACCTCCATTTGTAGAATGCTCTTTTGCTTCACTTATATTTGTTAGAGCGTGGGCATATCTTTTATAGAAAGAATTAAACTCTCTTGCTTCACTTATATCTATTTAGAGAGTTGACAGGAATTGGTCATTCACATGGTTAGTAATAAAATCCTACATAAAACTTGTAGATCACTAAATATGATATGTTTGATTCCTTGTAATAGTTTTGCGATATAAAGATGGTGATATTAGAGTCATGCTAGTGAGTAATAATGAATTGTAGAAATACTTGTGTTGAAGTTTGTGATTCCCGTAGCATGCATATATGGTGAACCGTTATGTAACGAAGTCGGAGCATGATTTATTTATTGATTGTCTTCCTTATGAGTGGCGGTCGGGGACGAGCGATGGTTTTTTCCTACCAATCTATCCCCCTAGGAGCATGTGTGCAGTACTTTGTTTCGATAGCTTCTAGACTTTTGCAATAAGTATGTGAGTTCTTTATGACTAATGTTGAGTCCATGGATTATACACACTGTCACCCTTCCATCATTGCTAGCCTCTTCGGTACCATGCATTGCCCTTTCTCACCTCGAGAGTTGGTGCAAACTTCGCTGGTGCATCCAAACCCCGTGATATGATACGCTCTATCACACATAAGCCTCCTTATACCTTCCTCAAAACAGCCACCATACCTACCTATCATGGCATTTCCAGAGCCATTCCGAGATATATTGCCATGCAACTTCCATCATCATCATATACATGACTTGAGCATTTATTGTCATATTGCTTTGCATGATCGTAAGATAGCTAGCATGGTGTTTTCATGACTTGTCCGTTTTTTGATGTCATTGCTATGCTAGATCATTGCACATACCGGTACACCGTCGGAGGCATTCATATAGAGTCATACTTTGTTCTAGATATTGAGTTGTAATATTGAGTTGTAAGTAAAATAAAAGTGTGATGATCATCATTATTAGAACATTGTCCCATGTGAGGTTATCAAAATAAAAGTGGCCAAAGAAGCCCTAAAAAGAGAGGGGCCAAAAAAGCCTACAAAAAAGAAAAAAAAGAGAAAAAATGAGAGAAAAGAGAGAAGGGACGATGTTACTATCCTTTTACCACACTTGTGCTTCATGGTAGCACCATGTTCTTCATATAGAGAGTCTCTTGAGTTATCACTTTCATATACTAGTGGGAATTTTTCATTATAGAACTTGGCTTGTATATTCCAACAATGGGCTTCCTCAAATGCCCGAGGTCTTCAGCAAGCAAGTTGGATGCACACCCACTTAGTTTTCAGTTTGAGCTTTCATATACTTATAGCTCTAGTGCATCCGTTGCATGGCAATCCCTACTCCTCACATTGACATCAATTGATGGGCATCTCCATAGCCTGTTGATAAGCCGCGTCGATGTGAGACTTTCTCATTTTTGTCTTCTCCACACAACCTCCACCATCATATTCTATTCCACCTATAGTGCTATGTCCATGGCTCACGCTCATGTATTGCGTGAAAGTTGAAAAGGTTTGAGAACATCAAAAGTATGAAACAATTGATTGGCTTGTCATCGGGGTTGTGCATGATTTGAATATTTTGTGTGGTGAAGATGGAGCATAGCCAGACTATATGATTTTGTAGGGATAACTTTCTTTGGCCATGTTATTTTGAAAAGACATGATCGCTTTATTGGTATGCTTGAAGTATTGCTGTCTTAATGTCAAATGATAGACTATTGCTTTGAATCACTCGTGTCTTAATATTCATGCCATAATTAGATAACATGATCAAGATTATGCTAGGTAGCATTCCACATCAAAAATTATCCTTTTTATCATTTACCTACTCGAGGACGAGCAGGAATTAAGCTTGGGGATGCTGATACATCTCCGTCGTATTTATAATTTTTTATTGTTCCATACCAATATTCTACAAATTTTACAGACTTTTGGCAATTTTTTATACTATTTATGGGACTAACATATTGATCCAGTGCCCAGTGCCAGTTCCTGTTTGTTGCATGTTTTTTGTTTCACAGAAAATCCATATCAAACGGAGTCCAAATGGGATAAAAACTTACAGAGATTTTTTTTGGAATATATGTGAAATTTGGGAAGTGGAATCAACGCGAGACGATGCTTGAGGGGCCCACGAGGGTGAGGGGCATGCCCCAAGGGGTAGGGCGCGCCCCGGGCCCTCGTGGCCACTTCGTAAGGCGGTTGGTGCCCTTCTTTCGCCGCAAGAAAGCCAATATCCAGATAAAAATCATGTCCAAATTTCATCCCAATCGGAGTTACGGATCTCCGGGAATTTAAGAAACGGTGAAAGGGCAGAATCTGGGAGCGCAGAAACAGAAGGAAACAGAGAGAGAGAGAGAGAGAGAGAGAGAGAGAGAGAGAGAGAGAGAGAGAGAGAGAGATCCAATCTCAGAGGGGCTCCCGCCCCTCCGCCACCATGTAAGCCAAGGACCAGAGGGGAAACCCTTCTCCCATCTAGGGAGAAGGTCAAGGAAGAAGAAGAAGAAGAAGAAGAAGAAGAAGAAGAAGAAGAAGAAGAAGAAGAAGAAGAAGAAGAAGAAGAAGAAGAAGAAGGGGGGCTCTCTCTCCCCCTCTCTCCCGGTGGCGCTGGAACGCCGCCGGGGCCATCATCGTCACAGCAATCTACACCAACAACTCCACCGCCGTCATCACCAACTCTTCCCTCCTCTATGTAGCGGTTAACCCCTCTTTTACCCGCTATAATCTCTACTTAAACATGGTGCTCAATGCTATATTTTATTTCCCAGTGATGTATGGCTATCCTATGATGTTTGAGTAGATCAGTTTTGTCCTATGGGTTAATTGATGATCGTGGTTGGTTTGAGTTGCATGTTTTATTCTTGGTGTTGTCCTATGGTGCTCTCCGTGTCGCGTAAGCGTGAGGGATCCCCGCTGTAGGGTTTGCAATATGTTCATGATTTGCTTATGGTGGGTGGCGTGAGTGACAGAAGCACAAACCCGAGTAAGTAGGTTGTTTGCGTATGGGAGTAAAGAGGACTTGATACTTTAATGCTATGGTTGGGTTTTACCTTAATGATCTTCAGTAGTTGCGGATGCTTGCTAGAGTTCCAATCATAAGTGCATATGATCCAAGAAGAGAAAGTATGTTTATGCATCTCCCTCATATAAATTGCAATAGTGATTACCGGTCTAGTTATCGATTGCCTAGGGACAAATAACCCTCTTGTGATAAAAATCTCTCTACTAAAACTAACTTAGTTATTTCTTTATCTAAATAACCCCTAGTTCTAATTTACGCGCTCTTTATTATCTTGCAAACATATCCAACAACACCTACAAAGTACCTCTAGTTTCATACTTGTTCTAGGTAAAGCAAACGTTAAGCGTGCGTAGAGTTGTATAGGTGGTCGATAGAACTTGAGGGATATTTGTTCTACCTTTAGCTCCTTGTTGTGTTCGACACTCTTATTTATCAAAAAAGGCTACAAACGATCCCCTGTACTTGTGGGTTATCAGACCCCAACGCTTGTCCCGGAGTTTTCCACCATAATGATTGAGCTCCACGACACCAACCGTCTAGGGCACCAAAGCACCCAAGATGAACAATCTCTCGGGTGCCCAAACACCCAAGAGTAATAAGCTTGTCAACTTCACTTTCACGTATCACTGTGGAGAACTCAAACCTATGCACTAAATGCAACGGCAAGGGCACACGGAGTGCCCAAGTCCCTAACTCAAGCGCTTAAAAAATAAGCCGCCTCATAAATTTGTTGAGACTTCTAAATTAGTTATCTCATAACTAGTTTAGAAGCCCCAATAAATATAAGAGGCGGCTTGTGGTAAAAGTTAGGGAGGAGGTGGCTAATTTTTAAGCTACCAAAAGAACTGTCCCTAGCTCGAGTCCTAGATGCATAATCTTTTTGAGCCGATACATCATTCACTACTGGAATCAGCTACTTTGCCATCTGCCAGCTTTTTGTCGCTCGCTAGCAGACGGCAAAAGCTTTGCCATCACCTACCAGCAGACGGCAAGAATCGGCTGATGGCAAAGAAAGCCTTTGCCATCAGCCAGTTCTTTGTCGTCCGCTAGTCGACGGCAAAGATTCTTTGTCGTCCGCTAGTCGACGGCAAAGAGGGAGGGGGCCCACCGAGGAGCTAGCTTAAAAATACTTAATGCCCCCCCTCTTTGCCGTCGCTAGCGGACGGCAAAGAGCACATTACCACCCCGCCCTCTCTCTGCTTCTCTCCCCTGCTCCCAGACCTGCCCCCCCGCCGCCACTGTCACCACCACCGCCCCCCACCGCCCCGCCCATCGCCCACGCCCCCCGTCGCCCCGCCTGCCGTCTCGGCCCAGCCCCCCCGCCCACCCGGCCAGCCCTGCCCCGCCCCAGCCGCCTGCCCCCCTCCTCCACCCCCTGCCTCGTCGCCACGCTGCCTGCCGCCTCATTGACCCCCGCCTCCGCCGCCGTCTCGGCCCGCCACGCCTGCCCTGCCCCAGCCTCACTGCCTGGGCCAGCGCCGCCTCAGACGGCCCGCCTCCTCCACCGCCACCTCCTCCACCGCCCAGTGAGCTCTACCTCTCCTCTGTTTTTCCTTTTTCTGTTTTTTTTTGTTTTAGGTTTATGTTTAGTTTAGATTTAGTTTTAGTTTTAGTTTTAGGTTTAGTTTTAGTTTTAGGTTTAGTTTTAGTTTAGTTTTAGGTTTAGATTTAGTTTTTCCTTTTTTTCTGTTTTTTAGTTTTAGATTTATGTTTAATTTAGATTTAGGTTTAGTTCAGTTTTAGGAAAGAAGAAGAAGAAAAAAGGAGAGGAGGAGAAGAAGAAGAGGAAAAAGGAAAGGAAGAAGAAGAGGAGGAGGAGGAGAAGAAAAAAGAAGAAGAGGAAGAAGAAGAAGAAAAAAGAGGAGAGGAGGAGAAGAAGAAGAGGAAAAAGGAAAGGAGGAGGAAGAAGAAGAAGAAGAAGAAGAAGAAGAAGAAGAAGGAAAAAAGGAAGAAAGGGAAGAAAAGGAACAAGAGGAAGAAGAAGAAAAGGAAAAAAGAGGGGAAAACCCCGACCCGACACGGCACCCCGACCCCGACCCGGCACCCCGACACGACACCCCGACCCCGAGACCCCGACCCCGACACCCCGACCCCGACCCCGACACCGGCACCCCGACCCGACACCCCTACCCCGACACCGACACGGCACCCCGACCCCGACCCCGACACCGACACCCCGACCCCAACACCGACACGACACCCCAACCCCGACCCGGGACCCCCACCCGACACCCCGACCCCGAGACCCCGACCCCGACCCGACCCGACACCGACACCCCGACCCCGAGCCTGACCCGACACCCCGACCCCGACACCGACACGACACCCCGACCCCGACCCGGCACCCCGACCCGACACCCCGACCCCGAGACCCCGACACCGACACGGCACCCCGACCCGACACCGACACCCGACCGACACCCGACACGACACCCGACCCGACCCGCACCCGACCCGACACCCCGACCCCGAGACCCGACCCGACCCGACACACCGCCCTTACAAGAAAGTCAAGGCATTCTCTCGCGTCGACCTCGATGATGCAAAGAACTTCACCAACATCTCCGCCCACGACAAGCTCGTGCAATATAGAGATCAGGGGAAGGCGAGGAAAGGGGAGGACTTTAACCCGAGCCAGGGTCCCATTGATACAGAGTTGCTGATGATATCTGGTGGTGGGAGGTCCCATGGATCCATAGCCATGGGAGATGGACTTATCCTGTGACGCCCGGGTAATCAAGCTACAGTAACCCCGATTACCGTTGTTAATCGCGTGTTAGTTCGAAACCGATTCAAATTCAAATTTAAAATAGTGACAAACAATAAAAGTTTTCAAAATGGTAAACTAAAATGTTCGGAGTGCGCCAGTAAATGCCTGGGCAATTATGGTGAAGGAATCGTGCTTTTATAAAAAGGCCTATATATTTAAAATGAATGAAAACAGGAAAGGAAATAAAATTAAAAAAACAAAGCTAAAAAAAGGAAGAAGAAACAACAGACTTCATTGGGCCTCGTGGCCCACTGGCCACCAGTCGCCCCACGGCCCACCAACCGCCCACCAACGCCGCCCACCCGCTCCCACCTTATCCCCACCCGATGTAAACCCTAACCCACTACCACCACGCACTCCCCCACCACTCGCCGCTTCCCCCCTCCCCGATCCAGATCGGGATCGGGCGACCACGCCTGCCCCCGGCGCCGCCCATAGCCGCGCCACCTCGCCGGCGCGCCGCCTCCCGGCCTCCTTCCGCTCCCTCGTGCACCGTCGTCCTCCACGAGCTCACAGCTTCCATACATGGCCGTCCGACCCGTCGCCGAACCACGCCGCCGCCGCCAGAGGCCACCCCACCGAGCCTCTCCACAGACCACGCCGTCCTCGTCCTCATCCCTGAACGGCCTCCACGAGCCCGCGTCGCCGACCCGCCAAACCGCCGCCTCGACCTCCCCCATCCTCGACCATCCCTCGCAGGCCATTGCTTCCTCGTCCTCGTCGTCAACGCCGCCACCGCCTCCGAGCCCACTCGCGCACACTGCAGGCCTAGTGAGCAACCGCCCCTCCTTTCTCCTCTGCGCCTCTCGCCGTGTCTCTCCCCATCGCCTCTCCTCGTCTGGTCTCGTGCCGATCAGGTCACCTCACGGCCGGCCGCGCCAGCGCAGGCGCTGCTGCCCGTGACTCATGCGCCCACGCCTTTGCCGCCTCCTCGCTCAGACTGGGTTCCTCGCCGCCCGGCCGCTTGGCCGGGCCCAGGCCACTGCCTCCCTGCCCGGCGCCTGCTGCTCCGCCCACCTCAGGCGTGCGCCCAATGAGCAGGTGGGGCACCAGTGCTTGCCCAACCCACGCACGCACACTGAACCGATAGGCCCCAAGACCATTGACTAGGGGCCCCGCCCCATAACGCTTTTAGAAAAAAAGAATTAAAAATATTAAATAAATAAATAAATAATAATTAAAATAGTTAAAATATTAATTAGTTAATTAAGTAATTAATTGCTAATTAATCTGATTAGATTAACCTAATCACTAATTAAACTAAACAGTTAATTAAGCTAACTAATTAACCTAAACCCTAATTAACCTAAATAGAGGATAACAGTGGGTCCCCTGACCCACATGTCAGTTGACCAAGTCAACTCTGTTGACTGCTGATGTCAGTATGACATCATGCGATGTCATTAATCTGTTTTCGAATTAATTAAATAATTAATTAAATTCCAGAAATTAATCAAATCTTTAGAAAATCATATCTTTTAATCCGTAACTCGGATTAAAATATTTTCAACATGAAAGTTGCTCAGAACGACAAGACGAATCCGGATACGCAGTCCGTTCGTCCGTCACACACACCGAACCTATCGAACTCGCAAATTTCCCCCTCCGGCTCCTCTGCCCGAAAACACGAAACACCGGGGATATTTTCCCGGATGTTTCCCCCCTTAACCGGTACAACCTCATACCACGTTAGGGCACCCCTAGCATCGTTACTTTTCATGTCATGCATCGATATGCATATGTTTACATGGTATTCATTGTTTCTTCCCCCTCTTCTCTCCGGTAGACTACGAGACCGACGCTGCTGCCTGGCCGACTACGGAGTTGACGACCCTCTCTCTTGCCGAGCAACCAGGCAAGCCCTCCCTTGATCACCAGATATCGCCTATTATACTCTATACTGCTTGCATTAGAGTAGCGTAGCATGTTACTTGCTTTCGCTAATCCTACACCGCTGCATAGCCTGTCCTTGCTACTATCATTGTTACCTTTACCGCACTCCTACATGCTTAGTATAGGATGCTAGTATTTCCATCTGTGGCCCTACATTCTTGTCCGTCTCACAGTTATATTATCGGGCCGTGATCACTCGGGAGGTGATCACGGTATATACTATATACTTATACATGATACATGTGGAGACTAAACTCGGTCGGTGGGTGGAGCACCCATGAGTGGATCTTTGTGGCGAGCAACAGGCAGGTTGAGACCGCCTAGGAGAGAGGTGGGCCTGGCCCTGTTTGGCGCTCATGGATACTTAACACGCTTAACGAGATCTTGGTATTTGATCTGAGTTGGCTACGGGCCTATACGCACTAACCAACTACGTGGGAAAGATATGGGCACTCGGCGTCGTGGTATCACCGGCACTTCGTGACGTCACGAATCGAGCGGCGCCGAATTGATCGAACGCCACTAGGCTAGGTCTGCTTCGCCGCCCTCGCAACGTGCCGGTGTGTTCAGGTGATGGGCCCAGACCCTGGCGCCTAGGTTTAGACCGCGTCTCGACCTCTCTGTTGAGCCTAGGTGGGGCTGCGACGTGTTGATTTTCCGCGGCCGGGCATGACCCAGGAAAGTGTGTCCGGCCAAATGGGACCAAGCGTGTTGGGTAAGTTGGTGCACCCCTGCAGGGAAGTTAATCTATTCGAATAGCCGTGATCTTCGGTAACAGGACGACTTGGAGTTGTACCTTGACCTTATGACAACTAGAACCGGATACTTAATAAAACACACCCTTCCAAGTGCCAGATACAACCGGTGGTCGCTCTCTCGTGGATACGAGGAGGGATCGCGGGTAGGATTATTGCTATGTGATGTTACTTGGAGGACATCAACCTACCCTCTTCTACTGTTGCAAGACGAAGGTGACCAGAAGCGTAGTCTTCGATAAGACTAGCTATCCCCTCTTATTCGGCATTTTGCGCTCAGTCCATCGATATGGCCCTTTACACATATATCCATGCATATGTAGTGTAGCTCCTTGCTTGCGAGTACTTTGGATGAGTACTCACGGTTGCCTTGTTCCCCCTTTCCCCCTATCTCTACACGATTGCTGCAACCATACGATGGAGCCCAGGAGCGACGCCACCGTTGATGACGACTACTACATCGGAGGTGCCTACTACTACGCAGCCCGCCGCCGACGACCCAGGAGTAGTTAGGAGGATCCTGCAGGAGGCTGCGCCTCTTCGATCTGTATCCCAGTTTGTGCTAGCCATCTTATGGAAACTTGTTTAACTTATGTCTCAGACTCAGATATTGTTGCTTCCGTGACTCGCCTATGATCGAGCACTTGTATTCGAGCCCTCGAGGCCCTGGCTTGTATTATGATGCTTGTATGACTTACTTTATTTTTAGAGTTGTGTTGTGATATCTTCCCGTGAGTCCCTGATCTTGATCATACACGTTTGCGTGTATGATTAGTGTACGATTGAATCGGGGGCGTCACAAGTTGGTATCAGAGCCGACTGCCTGTAGGAATCCCCCTTCCCAACTCCTTGGCCGAAGTCGAGTCTAGACATTACAAAACTTTTACTAACATGGCTGTGTGCCTTACGGGCCCACGTCGCCATTGGGTGGTACTAGGATCTTTTACTCCTCGACCTTTACTCTGGGATTCTGAACTCTCTTCTATTCGGGTTAAATGAATTTTGCTAAATCTAACATTAGGATCTCGTTATCGCTTTCACCCGAGAGCCCCTTATTATCGATGATCGCCTCACGCACGTGAAGACCTCAAGATACTCTCCGCTATTAACCCGAGAACTTGTGTACATCGCGTTTGCAATTCCCCTTCCACCGTCAACCCTTATGGATAACTACTTGAAGTTGTTATTCTTACATTCATCCCCAGTTGGTCTTGTTATTACAAGTTACCCCGAAACACTCGTCGATGTTTCGATAATCCTTTGTGTTGGGGAACGTAGCAGAAATTCAAAATTTTCCTACGTGTCACCAAGATCTATCTATGGAGAAACCAGCAACGAGGGGAAGGAGAGTGCATCTACATACCCTTGTAGATCGCTAAGCGGAAGCGTTCAAGTGAACGGGGTTGATGGAGTCGTACTCGTCGTGATCCAAATCACCGGAGATCCTAGTGCCGAACGGACGGCACCTCCGCGTTCAACACACGTACAGCCCGGTGACGTCTCCCGCGCCTTGATCCAGCAAGGAGAGAGGAAGAGGTTGAGGAAGACTCCATCCAGCAGCAGCACAACGGCATGGTGGTGATGGAGGAGAGTGGCAATCCCGCAGGGCTTCGCCAAGCACCAAGGGAGAGGAGGAGGAGGAGAGGCAGGGCTGCACCAAGAGGGAGAAAACTCATGTGTGTTGGGCAGCCCCAAACCCCAAGTATATATAGGGGAGGGGAGGGCTGCGCCCCATCTAGGGTTTCCACCCCAAGGGGTGCGGCCAGCCCTAGATGGGGCTTGGGAGGCGGCCAAAGGGGAGGGAGAGGAGGCGCCCACTAGATGGGCCTTAGGGCCCATCTCGCCTAGGGTTTGCCCTCCCACTCTCCCTTGCGCCTTGGGCCCCTTGTGGGGCGCACCAGCCCACCCGGGCTGGTTCCTCCCACACTTGGCCCATGCAGCCCTCCGGGTTAGTGGCCCCACTTGGTGGACCCCGGGACCCTCCCGTGGTCCCAGACGCTATCGAAAAACCCAAAACTTTTCCGTGACCAAAACAGACTTCCCATATATAAATCTTTACCTCCGGACCATTCCGAACTCCTCGTGACGTCCGGGATCTCATCCGGACTCAACAACATTCGGTAACCACATACAAACTTCCTTTATAACCCTAGCGCCATCGAACCTTATGTGTAGACCCTACGGGTTCGGGAGACATGCGACATGATCGAGACATTCTCCGGTCAATAACCAACAGCGGATCTGGATACCCATGTTGGCTCCCACATGTTCCACGATGATCTCATCGGATGAACCACGATGTCAAGGACTCAATCGATCCCGTATACAATTCCCTTTGTCTAGCGGTATTGTACTTGCCCGAGATTCGATCATCGGTATATCGATACCTTGTTCAATCTCGTTACCGGCAAGTCTCTTTACTCGTTCCGTAACACATCATCCCGTGATCAACCCCTTGGTCACATTGTGCACATTATGATGATGTCCTACCGAGTGGGCCCAGAGATACCTCTCCGCTTACACGGAGTGACAAATCCAGCCTCGATTCGTGCCAACCCAATGACACTTTCGGAGATACCAGTAGTGCACCTTTATAGTCACCCAGTTACATTGTGACGTTTGGTACACCCAAAGCATTCCTACGGTATCCGGGAGTTGCACAATCTCATGGTCTAAGGAAAAGATACTTGACATTAGAAAAGCTTTAGCATACGAACTACGATCTTTGTGCTAGGCTTAGGATTGGGTCTTGTCCATCACATCATTCTACTAATGATGTGATCCCGTTATCAATGACATCCAATATCCATGGTTAGGAAACCGTAACCATCTGTTGATCAACGAGCTAGTCAATAGAGGCTTACTAGAGACATGGTGTTGTCTATGTACCCACACATGTATCTGAGTTTCCTATCAATACAATTATAGCATGGATAATAAACGATTATCATGAACAAGGAAATATAATAATAACTAATTTATTATTGCCTCTAGGGCATATTTCCAACAGTCTCCCACTTGCACTAGAGTTAATAATCTAGCTCACATCGCCATGTGATCAACAGTGATAGGTCACATCGCCATGTGACCAACATCCAAAGAGTCCACTAGTGTCTCAAACTAGTTCACATCACCATGTGATTAAGTCTCAATGAGTTCTAGGGTTTGATCATGTTTTGCTTGTAAGAGAAGTTTTAGTCAACGGGTCTGCAGTATTCAGATCCGTATGTACTTCGCAATTCTCTATGTCATATTGTAAATGCTGCTTCCACGTTCCACTTGAAGCTATTCCAAATGGTTGCTCCACTATACGTATCTGGTTTGCTACTCAGAGTCATTCGGATAGGTGTCAAAGCTTGCATCGACGTAACAGTTTACGCCGAACTCTTTATCATCTCCATAATCGAGAAACATGTCCTAATTTACTCTAAGGACAATTTTGACTGCTCTCCAATGATCCATTCCTGGATCATTCTTGTACCCCTTGACTGACTCATGGCAAGGCACACTTCGAAAGGCGGTACACAAGATAGCATACCGTAGAGCCTACGCCTAAGGCATAGGGACGACCTTCGTCCTTTCTCTCTTTTCTGCCGTGGTCGAGCTTTAAGTCTTAACTTCATACCTTACATCTCAGGCAAGAACTCCTTCTTTGACTGATCCATCTTGAACACCTTCAAGATCATGTCAAGGTATATGCTCATTTGAAAGTACCATTAAGCGGTTTTGATCTATCCTCATAGATCTTGATGCTCAATGTTTAAGTAGCTTAATCCAGGTTTTCACTTGAAAAACACTTTTCAAATAACCCTATATGCTTTTCAGAAATTCTATATCATTTCTGATTATCAATATGTCAATAACATATACTCATCAGAAATTCTATAGTGCTCCCACTCACTTCTTTGGAAATACAAGTTTCTCATAAACTTTGTATAAACCCAAAATCTTTGATCATCCTATCAAAGTGCATATTCCAACTCCGAGATGCTTACTCCAGTCCTTAGAAGGATCGCTGGAGCTAGCATACCTTTTAGCATCCTTAGGATCGACAAAACTTTTCTGATTGTATCACATACAACCTTTCCTTACGTAAACTGGTAAGGAAACTCGTCTTGACATCCATCTGCCAGATTTCATAAATGCAGCTAATGCTAACATGATTCCGACGGACTTAAGCATCGCTACGGATGAGGAAATCTCATCGTAGTCAACTTGTGAAAAACTCTTTGCCACAAGTCGAGCTTCATAGACGGTGACATTACCGTCCACGTCCGTCTTCTTCTTAAAAATCCATTTATCTCAATAGCTTGCCGATCATCGGGCAAGTCCACCAAAGTCCATGCTTTGTTCGATACATGGATTCTATCTCGGATTTCATGGCTTCTAACCATTGGTTGGAATTTGGGCCCACCATCGCTTCTCCATAGCTCGAGGTTCATTGTTGTCTAGCAACATGACCTTCAAGACAGGATTGCGTATCACTCAAGTAGTACGCATCCTTGTCACCCCACGAGGTACGCCGGTGACTTGATCCGAAATTTCATGATCATTATCATAAGCTTCTACTTCAATTGGTGTAGGTGCCACGGAACAACTTCATGTGCCCTGCTACACACTAGTTGAAGTGATGGTTCAATAACCTCATCAAGTCTCCACCATCCTCCCACTCAACTTTTCGAGACGAACTTTTCCTCGAGAAAGGACCCGATTCACTTAAACAATCCCTATTGCTTCCGGATCTGAATTAGGAGGTATACCCAACTGTTTTGGGTGTCCTATGAAGATGCATTTTGTCCGCTTTGGGTTCGAGCTTATCAACCTGAAACTTTTCCACATAAGCGTCGCAGCCCCAAACTTTTAAGAAACGACAACTTAGGTTTCTCCAAACGGTGTCGTCTCAACGGAATTACGTGGTGCCCCATTAAAGTGAATGCGGTTGTCTCTAATGCCTAACCCATGGACGATAGTGGTAATTCGGTAAGAGACATCAAGGTACGCACCATATCCAATAGGGTGCCACTTATGATGTTCGGACACACCATCACACTATGGTGTTCCAGCGGTATTAATTGTGAAACAATTTGCACAATGTCTTAATTGTGTGCCAAAACTCAGAACTCAGATATTCATCTCTATGATCATATCATAGATATTCTATCCTCTTGTCACGAAGATCTTAAACTTCACTCTGAAATTACTTGAACCATTCAATAATTCAGACTTGTGTTTCATCAAGTAAATATACTCAACATCTACTCGAATCATCTGTGAAGTAAGAACATAACGATATTCATCGATGCCTCAAAGACTCATTGGACTGCACATATCAAAATGTGTTACTTCCAACAAGTTGCTATCTTGTTCCATCTTACTCGAAAACGAGGCTTTTCAGGTCATCTTGCCCATGTGGTATGTTTTGCATATCTCAAGTGATTCAAAACAAGTGAGTCCAAACGATCCATCTGCATGGAGTTTCTTCATGCGACACACCAATAGACATGGTTCGCATGTCTCAAACTTTTCAAAACGAGTGAGTCCAAAGATCCATCAAATGGAACTTCTTCATGCGTTTTATACCAATATGACTCACATGGCGATTGCCACAAGTAAGTGGTACTATCATTACTATCTTATATCTTTTGGCATGAAAATGTGTATCACTACGATCGAGATTCAATATACCATTTATTTAGGTGCAAGACCACCAAGGTGTTATTCAAATAAATAGAGTAACCATTATTCTCCTTAAATGAATAACAGTATTGCGATAGACATAATCCAATCATGTCTATGCTCAACGCAAACACCAAATTATAATTATTCTGGTTTAATACTAATCTTGATGGTAGAGGGAGCGTGCGATGTTTGATCACATCAAAATTGGAAACACTTCCAACACATATCGTCGACTCTCCTTTAGCTAGTCTCCGCTTATTCCGCAGCTTTTATTTCGAGTTACTAACACTTAGCAACCGAACCGTATCCAATACCCTGGTGCTACTAGGAGTACTAGTAAAATACACAATAACATAATGTATATCCAATATACTTCTATCGACCTTGCCAGCCTTCTTATCTACCAAGTATCTAGGGTAATTCTGCTCCAAAGGCTGTTCCCTTATTACGAAGCACTTAGTCTCGGGTTTGGGTTCAACCTTGGGTTTCTTCACCGAGCAGCAACTGATTTGCCGTTTCATGAAGTATCCCTTGTTGCCCTTGCCCTTCTTGAAACTAGTGGTTTTACCAACCATCAACATTGATGCTCCTACTTGACTTCTACTTTCGCGGTGTCAAACAAGAATACCTCAAGGATCATCATCTCTATCCTTGATATGTTATAGTTCATCACGAAGCTCTAGCAGCTTGGTGGTAATGACTTTGGAGAAACATCACTATCTCATCTGGAAGATCAACTCCCACTCGATTCAAGTGATTGTTGTACTCAGACAATTTGAGCACAAGCTCAACGATTGAGCTTTTCTCCCTTAGTTTGTAGGCTAAGAAAATCGTCGGAGGTATCATACCTCTTGACGTGGGCACGAGCCTGAAATCCAAATTTCAGCCCTCGAAACATCTCATATGTTCTGCGACGTTTCGAAAACGTCTTTGGTGCCTCAACTCTAAACCGTTTAACTGAACTATCACGTAGTTATCAAAACGTGTATGTCCGATGTTCGCAACATCCACAAACGACGCTTGGGGTTCAGCATCTTGGCGGTGCATTAAGGACATAAGCTTTCTCTGTCCGCATAATCGCCATCGTCAACTTTCAACTATATTTTCTCTAGGAACATATCTAAACAGTGGAACTAAAGCGCGAGCTTATGACATAATTTGCAAAAGGTCTTTTGACTATGTTCAAGATAATTAAGTTCATCTTATGAACTCCCACTCGAGATAGACATCCCTCTGGTCATCTAAGTGATTACATGATCCGAGTCAACTAGGCCGTGTCCGATCATCACGTGAGACGAACTAGTCATCATCGGTGAACATCTTCATGTTGATCGATCTACCATATGACTCATGCTCGACCTTTCGGTCTCGTGTTCCGAGGCCATGTCTGCGTACATGCTAGGCTCGCAAGTTAACCCTAAGTGTTTCGCGTGTGTAAATCTGTCTTACACCCGTTGTATGTGAACGTAAGAATCCATCACACCCGATCATCACGTGGTGCTTAGAAGCGACGAACTTTAGCAACGGTGCACAGTTAGGGGAGAACACTTCTTGAAATTGTTGTAAGGGATCATCTTATTTACTACCGTCGTTCTTAAGTAAACAAGATGCATAAACATGATAAACATCACATGCAATCAAATAGTGACATGATATGGCCAATATCATTTTGCTCCTTTTGATCTCCATCTTCGGGGCTCCATGATCATCATCGTCACCGGCATGACACCATGATCTCCATCATCGTGTCTCCATGAAGTTGTCTCGCCAACTTATTACTTCTACTACTATGGCTACCGGTTAGCAATAAAGTAAAGTAATTACATGGCGTTTGTTCAATGACACGCAGGTCATACAATAAATTAAGACAACTCCTATGGCTCCTGCCGGTTGTCATACTCATCGACATGCAAGTCGTGAATCCTATTACAAGAACATGATCAATCTCATACATCACATATCATTCATCACATTCTTCTTGGCCATATCACATCACATAGCATACCCTGCAAAAACAAGTTAGACGTCCTCTAATTGTTGTTTGCATGTTTTACGTGGCTGCTATGGGTTTCTAGCAAGAATGTTTCTTACCTACGCAAAACCACAACGTGATATGCCAATTGCTATTTACCCTTCATAAGGACCCTTTTCATCGAATCCGTTCCGACTAAAGTGGGAGAGACTGGCACCCGCTAGCCACCTTATGCACCAAGTGCATGTCAGTCGGTGGAACCTGTCTCACGTAAGAGTACGTGTAAGGTCGGTCCGGGCCGCTTCATCCCACAATACCGTCGAAACAAGATTGGACTAGTAACGGTAAGCATATTGAACAACATCAACGCCCACAACTACTTTGTGTTCTACTCGTGCAAAGAATCTACGCAATAGACCTAGCTCATGATGCCACTGTTGGGGACCGTAGCAGAAATTCAAAATTTTCCTACGTGTCACCAAGATCTATCTATGGAGAAACCAGCAACGAGGGGAAGGAGAGTGCATCTACATACCCTTGTAGATCGCTAAGCGGAAGCGTTCAAGTGAACGGGGTTGATGGAGTCGTACTCGTCGTGATCCAAATCACCGGAGATCCTAGTGCCGAACGGACGGCACCTCCGCATTCAACACACGTACAGCCCGGTGACGTCTCCCACGCCTTGATCCAGCAAGGAGAGAGGGAGAGGTTGAGGAAGACTCCATCCAGCAGCAGCACAACGGCATGGTGGTGATGGAGGAGCGTGGCAATCCCGCAGGGCTTCGCCAAGCACCAAGGGAGAGGAGGAGGAGGAGAGGCAGGGCTGCACCATGAGGGAGAAAACTCATGTGTGTTGGGCAGCCCCAAACCCCAAGTATATATAGGGGAGGGGAGGGCTGCGCCCCCATCTAGGGTTTCCACCCCCAAGGGGTGCGGCCAGCCCTAGATGGGGCTTGGGGAGGCGGCCAAAAGGGGAGGGAGAGGGAGGCGCCCACTAGATGGGCCTTAGGGCCCATCTGCCCTAGGGTTTGCCCCCTCCCACTCTACCTTGTGCCTTGGGCCCCTTGTGGGGGCGCACCAGCCCACCTGGGGCTGGTTCCCTCCCACACTTGGCCCATGCAGCCCTCCGGGGTTAGTGGCCCCACTTGGTGGACCCCCGGGACCCTCCCGGTGGTCCCGGTGCGTTCTGGAAAACCGAAACTTTTCCGTGACCAAAACAGACTTCCATATATAAATCTTTACCTCCGGACCATTCCGAACTCCTCGTGACGTCCGGGATCTCATCCGGACTCGAACAACATTCGGTAACCACATACAAACTTCCTTTATAACCCTAGCGCCATCGAACCTTATGTGTAGACCCTACGGGTTCGGAGACAAAGCGGACATGACCGAGACGTTCTCCGGTCAATAACCAACAGCGGATCTGGATACCCATGTTGGCTCCCACATGTTCCACGATGATCTCATCGGATGAACCATGATGTCAAGGACTCAATCGATCCCGTATACAATTCCCTTTGTCTAGCGGTATTGTACTTGCCCGAGAATCGATCGTCGGTATATCGATACCTTGTTCAATCTCGATACCCCTGGACACACACCGAACCTATCGAACTCGCAAATTTCCCCCTCCGGCTCCTCTGCCCGAAAACACGAAACACCGGGGATATTTTCCCGGATGTTTCCCCCCTTAACCGGTACCACCTCATACCACGTTAGGGCACCCCTAGCATCGTTACTTGTCATGTCATGCATCGATATGCATATGTTTACATGGTATTCATTGTTTCTTCCCCCTCTTCTCTCCGGTAGACTACGAGACCGACGCTGCTGCTGCCCAGTTCAATTACGGAGTTGACGACCCCTCTCTCTTGCCAGAGCAACCAGGCAAGCCCCCTTGATCACCAGATATCGCCTATTCTACTCTATACTGCTTGCATTAGAGTAGTGTAGCATGTTACTGCTTTCAGTTAATCCTATACTGCTGCATAGCCTGTCCTTGCTACTACTGTTGTTACCTTTACCTGCAATCCTACATGCTTAGTATAGGATGCTAGTATCTCCATCTGTGGACCTACATTCTTGTCCGTCTGCTGTGCTATACTATCGGGCCGTGATCACTCGGGAGGTGATCACGGGTATATACTATATACTTATACATGATACATGTGGAGACTAAAGTCGGGTCGGCTGGTGGAGCACCCGCGAGTGGATCTTTGTGGCGGAGCGACAGGGCAGGTTGAGACCGCCTAGGAGAGAGGTGGGCCTGGCCCTGTTCGGCGTTCGCGGATACTTAACACGCTTAACGAGATCTTGGTATTTGATCTGAGTTGGCTACGAGCCTAACGCACTAACCAACTACGTGGGTAAGATATGGGCACTCGGCGTCGTGGTATCAGCCGAAGCACTTCGTGACGTCAGCGACTGAGCGGCGCGCGCCGAATTGGACTGGAACGCCACTAGACTAGGTCTGCTTTCGGCCGCCCTCGCAACGTGCAGGTGTGTTCAGGGTGATGGGCCCAGACCCCTGGGCGCCTAGGTTTAGACCGGCGTGCTGACCTCTCTGTTGAGCCTAGGTGGGGCTGCGACGTGTTGATCTTCCGCGGCCGGGCATGACCCAGGAAAGTGTGTCCGGCCAAATGGGATCAAGCGTGTTGGGTAAGGTTGTGCACCCCTGCAGGGAAGTTAATCTATTCGAATAGCCGTGATCTTCGGTAACAGGACGACTTGGAGTTGTACCTTGACCTTATGACAACTAGAACCGGATACTTAATAAAACACACCCTTCCAAGTGCCAGATACAACCGGTGGTCGCTCTCTCTCAGGGATACGAGGAGGGGATCGCCGGGTAGGATTATTGCTATGTGATGTTACTTGGAGGACTTCAACCTACCCTCTTCTACCTGTTGCAAGACGAAGGTGACCCGAAGCATAGTCTTTGATAAGACTAGCTATCCCCCTCTTATTCTGGCATTTTGCAGTTCAGTCCACTAATATGGCCCTTTACACATATATCCATGCATATGTAGTGTAGCTACTTGCTTGCGAGTACTTTGGATGAGTACTCACGGTTGCCTTGTTCCCCCTTTTCCCCCCTATCTCTACACGATTGCTGCAACCAGACGATGGAGCCCAGGAGCCAGACGCCACCGTCGATGACGACTACTACACCGGAGGTGCCTACTACTACGTGCAGCCCGCTGACGACGACCAGGAGTAGTTAGGAGGATCCCAGGCAGGAGGCTTGCGCCTCTTTCGATCTGTATCCCAGTTTGTGCTAGCCATCTTATGGCAACTTGTTTAACTTATGTATGTACTCAGATATTGTTGCTTTCGCTGATTCGTCTATGATCGAGCACTTGTATTCGAGCCCTCGAGGCCCCTGGCTTGTATTATGATGCTTGTATGACTTACTTTATTTTTAGAGTTGTGTTGTGATATCTTCCCGTGAGTCCCTGATCTTGATCGTACACGTTTGCGTGTATGATTAGTGTACGATTGAATCGGGGGCGTCACATATCTGTTGTCCTAGCACTCTCCCGGAGATCAAGGCGCGCCAGTCGAGCTCCGCTCCTGAGATAAGGCCTCGTGAACGGCCAGTCCAACTCGCCATCAAGGTTAGTTATACGTACTCAGCTATCTTTCTCCATTACATTGTGTGCGCTTCCATCAATGATTACAAATGGTCATGTGAGTGGTGTTGCAGGCTGCTATACAGAGTGAGAGAGATAGAACGGAGAAACTTCAAGGAGGCGGCGGCGAGAGGTAGCGGAGTTGGAGGAGAGGACGACAAAGATGTTGGAGGAGGAGAGGGCACGGAATGACATGCAGGCAAGGGCCATGTATGAGCTCCTTGTGGTAAGTTTCTTCTGCAGATTACTTGCTAGTCTTAACATTTGAGTCTCATTACTAACTAGTATGACTCTGTTGAAAAACCAAATGTGCAATCTGTGTGCGAGAAGTCCAATGAGACCGCTCCGCCGATGCAGTGATTGCTCCAGGAGCACGGTGAGTTTAATTTGAATGGACATTACTTGATAGTCTTAACATTTGAGTGTCATAATGCTAACGAGACATTGGAAATGATCTTTGGTGCAGCTTAACTCCGTAAATGCATCGCACGATCCTTCTCCACTACTACAAGCACGAGCCAACCCGCTACTACACCTCACCGATCACGGTAAGTTTCTCTAGACTTAGACTTAGCTTTATTTCCTCCAATACGCTACCATAATGACCTAGAGTTAGCTTACTTATGTCAAAATTGCATAATTAGCTTACTTAGCTCATAAACGATCCATTTTACCTAAGTTAGCTCTAAAATGACTCATTTTACCTTAGTTAGCTTACAAGTGATCCAATTTATCCAAGTTAGCTCTAAAATGACCCATTTTACGAGATTAGCTCCTAAATGATCCATTTTACCTCGTTAGCTTTAAAATGACCCATTTCACCTCGTTAGCTCCTAAATGACCCATTTCACCTAGGTTAGCTCCAAAATGACCCATTTCACCTTAGTTAGCTCAAAAACGTGGCATTTCACCTTAGTTAGCTCATAAACGGTCCATTTCAACTAAGTTAGCTCCAAAATGATCCATTTCACCTAGTTTAGCTCATAAATGATGCATTTGACCTAGGTTAGCTCAGAACCGACCCATTTCACCAAGGTTAGCTCATAAACGACACATTTCACCTAGGTTAGCTCATAAACGACCTATTTCACCTATGTTAGCTCATAAACGACCCATTTCACCAAGGTTAGCTCATACACGACCCATTTCACCTAGGTTAGCTCATAAACGACCTATTTCACCTAGGTTAGCTCATAAACGACCCATTTCACCTAGATTAGATCATAAATGATCCATTTCACCTAGGTTAGCTCATAAACGATCCATTTCACCTAACTTAGCTCCAAAATGATGCATTTCACCTAGGTTAGCTCATAAACGACCCATTTCACCTAGGTTAGCTCATAAACGACCCATTTCACCTAGGTTAGCTCATAAACGACATATTTCACCTAGGTTAGCTCATAAACGACCCATTTCGCCTAGGTTAGCTCATAAACGATCCATTTCACCTAACTTAGCTCATAAACGATCCATTTCACCTAACTTAGCTCATAAACGATCCATTTCAACTAATTTAGCTCATAAATGATCCAGTTCACCTAAGTTAGCTAATAAATGGCATATACTTCTTCTTCTAGTCTTCTAGTCTTCTTCTTCTTCTATTCTTTTTCTAACTTTCTTATTTGTCATTTTGCGTGTTTCATTCACTTCACTAAGCCAAACATCATATGATGGATTGCTTTTTTTCCTTTGATGCACTTCTTGTATTCTCGCTTGCTATGATGAAACTTTGCATATTGTAATATGTATGGATTGATGGGACTATGTGCAACCTACTATGTATGTATGGATGGATATATATGTGCGGATATTTATGTGATGGATATATATGTGTTGTGATATATATATGTGCTGTGATATTTATGTGATGGATATATATGTGTGTGTGTTGTGATAATTGTTGGATATAAGAAAATAGAATTAAAAAGAGGTAAGGCAGGCTCTTTTTGTCCGTCCGCCATCGACGGCAAAAGAGCCCTTGCCGTCCGCCATCAGAGGCAAAGGGGACACGTGGCGCCCACTGCGCTTCCCCGGCACTGTGCCATTTGGCAGATTTGCTATAGTGGCGACGGCAAAGGGTGGTCAAATTTGCCGTCCACTGGTCGACGGCAAAGGCCGCCGTTAGCCACCTAACGGACTAACGCTGGCGGATGTCAAGTATTTTGCCGTCCTCCCTTTGCCGCTCGCCATCGAGGCAAAGGACTCTTTGCCGTCCGCCGTGAAAAGCGCATTTGCAAAGGACCTGTTTGCCGACCTGTCTTTGCCGTTATTCTTTGTCGTCCGCCGCTGACGGCAAAGCTCTTTGCCGTCCGCCGTCCGTGCCTTTGCCGTCCGCCGTGGCGGACGGCAAAATACTGGATTCCTGTAGTGATTGATTTATATGTTTTAGCATAAATGAGACAATTGATGAATTTTTGTTAGGGAACGTAGTATTTCAAAAAAATTCCTACGATCACGCAAGATCTATCTAGGATAAGCATAGCAATGTGCGGGGAGAGTGAGTCCACGTACCCTCATAGACCGAAAGCGGAAGCGTTTAGTAACGCGGTTGATGTAGTCGAACGTCTTTGTGATCCAACCAATCCAAGTACCGAACGCACGGCACCTCCGCGATCTGCACACGTTCAGCTCGGTGACGTCCCTCGTACTCTTGATCCAGTTGAGTCCTAGGGAGAGTTTCATCAGCACGACAGCGTGGTAACGGTGATGATGAAGTTACCGGCGCTGGGCTTCGCCTAAGCACTACGACAATATATATGACCGGGGTGTAAAACTGTGGAGGGGGCACCGCACACGGCTAAAAGATCATCTTGTGTGTCTTTGGGTGTCCTCCTGCCCACGTATATAAAGGAGGGGGGAAGAGGAGGCCGGCTTAGGAGGGGCGCGCCTATAGGGGGAGTCCAACTAGGATTCCCAATCCTAGTTGGAGTCCCCTTCCTTTTCCAAGAGAGGAGAGAGGGAAGAAATAGGAGAGGGAGAAGGAAAGAGGAGGGCGCCACCCCCTCCCTAGTCCAATTCGGACCAGCCCATGGGGGCGTGCGGCCTCCCCTTGTGGCCCTTCTCTCCTTTCCACTAAGGCCCATGAAGGCCCAATACTTCCTCCGATTTAATTCCGTAACTCTCCCAGATCAAAAATACCCGAACCACTCAGAACATTTCCGATGTCTGAATATAGCCTTCCAATATATCGATCTTTACGTTTCAACCATTTCGAGACTCCTCGTCAGTTCCGTGATCTCATCCGGGACTCCGAACATACTTCGGTCATCAAATCACATAACTCATAGTACAAATTGTCATCGAACGTTAAGCGTGCGGACCCTACGGGTTCGAGAACTATGTAGACATGACTGAGACACATCTCCGGTCAATAACCAATAGCAGAACCTAGATGCTCATATTGGTTCCTACATATTCTACGGAGATCTTTATCGGTCAAACCGCATAACAACATACGTTGTTCCCTTTGTCATTGGTATGTTACTTGCCCGAGATTCGATCGTCGGTATCATCATACCTAGTTCAATCTCGTTACTGGAAAGTCTCTTTACTCATTCCGTAATGCATCATCCCGCAACTAACTCATTAGCCACATTGCTTGCAAGGCTTATAGTGATGTGCATTACTGAGAGGGCCCAGAGATACCTCTCCCACAATCGGAGTGACAAATCCTAATCTTGATCTATGCCAACTCAACAAACACCATCGGAGACACCTGTAGAGCATCTTTATAATCACCCAGTTATGTTGTGACGCTTGATAGCACACTAAGTGTTCCTCCTGTCACAGCCTGATTTTTGGCCCTTTCTTTTTCATTTGATTTTCTGAGGTTTTTGCTTGAGTTTTCTTTTTTTCCGTGGCTTTGTGGTATGGAAACTGAAGAAGATGACCTCTTCTTTATTTCCAGAGTGGCTTGTCATCCTCAAATCTTTCCCTAGATCATATCATTTCCATCCTAGCCCAATCCCAATATTCTTTTTATTGGGAATATTCCTTTTCTACTAAAGGAATCTTCCTTTTTGCCCTAGGTTGTGAAGCAACCTATATTTCCATCACTCCTAAAATTCCCAAATAATTCTCATAAACTGTTTGGGTCACATATTCCTCAAATATGGCAAAACATTTCATTTGCCATGTTTATCATCATGCTCAAATAATTCATTTCCTATTCTGCCCTAAATGGCATATTGTGAAGCAAGTGCTATTTTCCTTTACCCAGTTGACCTCAAACTCCTTGGACATCTTTTCCTGTCCATATCTTTGCCACATGCCAAAATGCAACCTCATTTGCCTAGTAGTCATTTAATTATGATTTTCCAAAGTTTCTGTCCAGAAAGAAACTTTGTGAAGGAGGTACAAGCTAGGCATATCCAAATGAGTTGCACTTATGCATGGTACTTCATATCATCAAATCATAGCCCTCCACCAAAGTTGAGCTCATTTAATGCCTCCAGGTGAGCATAGCTTCAAATCTTTGATTCTGTCCAAAATTTCAGTTTGTGAAGCAAGTATGTTTTATCTTGCTTCATTAGGCTGTAAATTTTTCTAGCCCTTCTCCTATCCATATAAACTCCCTTCACCAAGTTGTGGCTCAATCCATTTAGACATTTCCCTCTAGAATTTCTGCAAGTTTCTGGTCAGTGGGGATGTTTGTGAAGGAAGTATCATTTTGGTTTATCCAAATGGCGGGAAACCTTTTTCAGCATCTTCATATGACCCAATAACTCTGCCCTGCCCAAGTTCAGCTCAAGTGGCTTCACCATTTGAGTGCATCATCATGATTTCTATTCTGGACCAGATTATGCAGTTGCAAAGCAACTATATTAATTCTTGGTCCAAATCACCTCCAAATCTCCAGGATCATAGTTCTTCCATAGCTAATCACACCAGACAACTCGTTTGGCTCCAAGCCCTTCCTTGTTGATCAGCAGTGCTCGTCCAAATTTGATACAGCAGCCTTGTCGAGCTTGCTCCCCTCTGCTCCCTACACTTCTGCGTGATCCGTCACCTCCCTCGGCCTCTAGTATGCAAGGACTAATCACTAGACATCTCAGGGAAGCCCTTGGCCTCTTCTCCTTTCCAGCTCACGCGGTGACCACCGCCCTGGCACGCCATGGACGCGAGCTGAGCGACGTTTTGCTCGGGCCCCTCCTCGGTTCGTCGTGCTCGCGTGCCTCGTCGTGTTCAACAGTTAGCACGTGTTGTCACCGCCCCGAGCCGCCTCCCTCCCGGCCTCCTCGCTGGCGCTTCGTCACAGGCGCCCACGGGCGAATCAGAGCCGACCGCCTGCTCCCACCGCAGCAGCTTCCCTCTCTTGTCCCCGAGCTCCGCTCGTCTCCGTGACCTCTGGCGCTCGTCCGTTCCCTCCCCGTCGTCTTCCCCGAGCTCATGCGTGAGCACACACGTCCGCGGCGATGCCAGCTCGGTGATGACCTCGCACGGCTATTTAAGCCAGCCCCGACCCCTCCCGAGCACACCAGCACTCCTCTCTCACTCCCAGAACCCCGCCTAGCTACTTCCCCGAGCTCGAGGAGCTCCCGTTGCCCTCCATTGCCGCCATGGCCGCCGTCCCCTCTGGCCAAAATTAGCTCGACCGAGCCCTCCCCCGCCCTTCTACCACCACCAGTAGACCCCCACCACTCCGGTGAACCCCCGCCCCTCCCGTAGCCTTGCCCCCTCTTCTTCCCCACCGGATTACCCTGCCCATCCCCGTCCGTCTTCGGTCACCGCCGTGGCCGGTGTTCCGCTCGTGCCAGGGCTCTCCGGCGAGCGTGTACCCACCAGGCGGGTGTGCCTGAAGGAAATATGCCCTAGAGGCAATAATAAAGTTATTATTTATTTCCTCATATCATGATAAATGTTTATTATTCATGCTAGTATTGTATTAACCGGAAACATAATACATGTGTGAATACATAGACAAACATATAGTCACTAGTATGCCTCTACTTGACTAGCTCATTAATCAAAGATGGTTATGTTTCCTAACCATAGACATGTGTTGTTATTTGATTAATGGGATCACATCATTAGGAGAATGATGTGATTGACATGACCCATTCATTAGCTTAGCACTTGATCGCTTAGTATATTGCTATTGCTTTCTTCATGACCTATACATGTTCCTGTAACTATGAGATTATGCAACTCCGCTTACGGAGGAACACTTTGGTGCTACCAAACGTCACAACGAATCGGGTGATTATAAAGGAGTACTACAGTGTCTCCAAAGGTACATGTTGGGTTGGCGATTTCGAGATTAGGTTTTGTCACTCCGATTGCGGAGAGGTATCTCTAGGCCTTCTCAAGAATACACATCACATAAGCCTTGCAAGCATTGCAACTAATAAGTTAGTTGTGAGATGATGTATTACGGAACGAGTAAAGAGACTTGCCGTAACGAGATTGAACTAGGTATTGGATACCGACGATCGAATCTCGGGTAAGTAACATACCGATGACAAAGGAACAACGTATGTCGTTATGCGGTTTGACCGATAAAGATCTTCGAAGAATATGTAGGAACCAATATGGGCATCCAGGTTCCGCTATTGGTTATTGACCGAGAATAGTTCTAGGTCATGTCTACATAGTTCTCGAACCCGTAGGGTCCGCACGCTTAACGTTATTATGAGTTTATAATTTTTGATGTACCGAAGTTTGTTCGGAGTCCCGGATGTGATCACGGACATGACGAGGAGTCTCGAAATGGTCGAGACATAAAGATTGATATATTGGAAGCCTATATTTGGATATCGGAATGGTTCCGGATGAAATCGGATTTTTCCTAACACCGGGGTTACCGGAACCCTCCCGGGATGTTGGGCCTTAGTGGGCCATGAGGGAGAAGAGGAGGGCCGGCCAGGGCAGGCGCGCCCCCTCCCTCCTAGTCCGAATAGGACAGGAGAGGGGGCGCGCCCCTTCTCTCTTCCCTCCCCCTTTCCTTCTCCAACAAGGCAGAGGGGAGTCCTACTCCGGTGGGAGTAGGACTCCTCCAGCGCACCCTATGAGGGCCGGCCGCACCTCCCTCCCTCCTTTTTATACGGGGCAGGGGCACCCCATGACACACAAGTTGATCTACGGATCGCTCCTTAGCCGTGTCGGTGCCCCTTCCACCATATTCCACTTCGTCATATCGTCGCAAGCTTAGGCGAAGCCCTCGCGCCGGTGGAGCATCATCATCGCCACCACGCCACAGTCCGACGGAACTCATCCCCGACGCTTTGCTGGATCGGAGCCCGGGATCGCCATCGAGCTGAACGTGTGCTGAACTCGGAGGTGCCGTCGTTCGGTACTTGGATCGGTCGGATCGTGAAGACGCACGACTACATCAACCGCGTTGTCATAACGCTTCGCTTCGGTCTCACGAGGGTATGTGGACATACACTCTCCCCTCTCTTGCTATGCCATCACCATGATCTTGCGTGTGCGAGGGAAAATTTTGAAATTACTACGCTCCCAAACAAAGGCATCCGAGCCTGGCTTTATGCATTGATGTCATATGCACGAGTAGAACACAAGTGAGTTGTGGGCGATATAAGTCATACCGCTTACCAAAGATGTCATACTTTGGTTCAGCGGTATTGTGAGATGAAGCGCCGGACCGACATTACGCGACGCTTACGCGAGACTGGTTTCACCGCCGAGCACTCGTTGCTTAAAGGTGACCGGCGGTGTCTGCTCTCTCACTTTAGTTGAACCGAGTGTAGCTACGCCCGTCCTTGCGAAGGTTAAAACAGCACCAACTTGACAAACTATCGCTTTGGTTTTGATGCGTAGGTAAGAACGGTTCTTGCTCAGCCCGTAGCAGCCACGTAAAACTTGCAACAACAAAGTAGAGGACGCCTAACTTGTTTTTGCAGGGCATGTTGTGATGTGATATGGTCAAGACGTGATGCTATATTTTATTGTATGAGATGATCATGTTTTGTAACCAAAGTTATCGGCAATCGGCGGGAGCCATATGGTTGTCGCTTATTGTATGAAATGCAAAAGCCATGTAATTGCTTTACTTTATCACTAAGTGGTAGCGATAGTCGAGAAGCAATAGTTGGCGAGACGACAACGATGCTACGATGGAGAGCAAGGTGTCGCGCCGGTGACGATGGTGATCACGACGGTGCTTCGAGATGGAGATCACAAGCACAAGATGATGATGGCCATATCATATCACTTATATTGATTGCATGTGATGTTTATCCTTTATGCATCTTATCTTGCTTTGATTGACGGTAGCATTTTAAGATGATCTCTCACTAAAATTATCAAGAAGTGTTCTCCCGAGTATGCACCGCTATGAAAGTTCTTCGTGCTTTGAGACACCACGTGATGATCGGGTGTGATAGGCTCTACATTCAAATACAACGGGTGCAAAACAGTTGCGCACGCGAATACTCAGTTAAACTTGACGAGCCTAGCATATAACAGATATGGCCTCGAACACGGAGACCGAAAGGTCGAGCGTGAATGATATAGTAGATATGATCAACATATTGATGTTCACCGTTGAAACTACTCCATCTCACGTGACGATCGGACATGGTGTAGTTAATATGGATCACGTAATCACTTAGAAGATTAGAGGGATGTCTATCTAAGTGGGAGTTCTAAAGTAATATGATTAATAGAACTTAAATTTATCATGAACTTAGTACCTGATAGTATTTTTGCTTGTCTATGTTTACTGTAGATAGATGGCTCGTGTTGTTGTTCCGTTGAATTTTAATGCGTTCCTTGAGAAAGCAAAGTTGAAAGATGATGGTAGCAATTACACGGACTGGGTCCGTAACCTGAGGATTATCCTCATTGCTGCACGTAAGAATTACGCCCCGAAGCACCGCTGGGTGCCAGTGCCTGCTTCTGATGCAACCGACGACGTTAAGAACGTCTCGCGAGCAAAGTCGATGACTACTCGATAGTTCAGATGTGCCATGCTTTATGGCTTAGAACCGGGCCTTCAACGACGTTTTGAACGCCATGGAGCATATGAGATGTTCCAGGAGTTGAAGTTAATATTTCAAGCAAATGCCCGGATTGATAGATATGAAGTCTCCAATAAGTTCTATAGCTGCAAGATGGAGGAAAATAGTTCACAAGGAACACATACTCAAAATGTCTGGGTATAATAATCACTTGATTCAACCGGGAGTTAATCTTCACGATGATAGTGTCATTGACAGTAATTCTTCAATCACGCCACCAAGCTACAAGAGCTTCGTGATGAACTATAATATGCAAGGGATGGACAAGTCTATTCCCGAGCTCTTCGCAATGCTAAAAGTCATGGAGGTAGAAATCAAAAGGAGCATCAAGTGTTGATGGTTAACAAGACCACCAGTTTCAAGAAAAGGGCAAAGGGAAGAAGAAGGAACTTCAAGAAGAACAGCAAACAAGTTGCTGCTCAAGAGAAGAAACCCAAGTCTGGACCTAAGCCTGAAACCGAGTGCTTCTACCGCAAACAGATCGACACCTTTGGCGGAACTGCCCCAAGTATTTGGCGGATAAGAAGGATGGCAAGGTGAACAAAGGTATATGTGATATACATGTTATTGATGTGTACCTTACTAACACTCGCAGAGTACCGGTATTTGATATTGGTTCTCATTGCTAATATTTGCAACTCAAACAGAACTACCGATTAAGTGAAGATTGGCTAAGGATGAGGTGACGATCGCGTGGGAAATGGTTCCAAAGTCGATGTGATCGCGGGTCGGCACGCTACCTCTACATCTACCATCGGGATTAGTTTTAGACCTAAATAATTGTTATTTGGTGCCAGCGTTAAGCATGAACATTATATCTGGATCTTGTTTGATGCGAGACGGTTATTCATTTAAGTCGAGAATAATGGTTGTTCTATTTATATGAATAATATCTTTTATGGTCATGCACCCTTGAAGAGTGGTCTATTTTATTGAATCTCGATAGTAGTAATACACATATTCATAGTGTTGAAACCAAAAGATGCAGAGTGGATAATGATAGTGCAACTTATTTGTGGCATGCCGCTTGGGTCATATCGAGTAAAACGCATGAAGAAACTCCATACCGATGGGCTTTTGGAATCACTTGATTATGAATCACTTGGTACTTGCGAACCGTGCCTCATGGGCAAGATGACTAAAACGCCGTTCTCCCAAACTATGGAGCGAGCAACTGATTTGTTGGAAATCATACATACCGATGTTTGTGGTCCAATGAATGTTGAGGCACGCCAAGGGTATCGTTATTTTCTCACCTTCACAGATGATTTGAGCAGATATGGGTATATCTACTTAATGAAACACAAATCTGAAACATTTGAAAAGTTCAAAGAATTTCAGAGTGAAGTGGAAAATCACCGTAACAAGAAAATAAAATTTCTATGATCTGGTCGTGGAGGAGAATATTTGAGTTACGAGTTTGGTTTACTGTCACGCCCAATATGCGACCCTATCCAAAAGGAACTCGACGGTCCCACCAAGGATAGACCCGCATATTGAAACGCTTTTGCAAGGTGGATATCATTACATCAACATTACATAATACATAGGGATACATACATAAGGCACGAATGCCACCAGAATACATCAACGTCATATACAAGACCAACATCCGACTACGGATGAAACATAAACAGAAACTCAAACGGCATCCACCCTGCTAGCCCAGGCTGCCGACCTAGAACCTATCCCCTGATCGAAGAAGAAGCAGAAGAAGAACTCCAACACAAGCAAACATCGCTCTCACGTCATAATCTTCGCAAACCTGTACCTGCAACTGGTGGTGTAGTAATCAGGAGCCACGAGGACTCAAAGAATCCCATTACCATGGGTATCAAGACTAGCAAAGCTTAAAGGAAAGGAAGGGGTAAAGTGGTGAGGTTGGAGCAGCGACTAAGCATATATGGTGGCTAACATACGCAAATGAGAGCGAGAAGAGAAACAAAGGAACGGTCGCCAACTAGTAATGATCAAGAAGTGATCCTGAACTCCTACTTACGCCGACATAACCCGAAACCGTGTTCTCCTCTCGATCAACCCCAAAAGAGACACTCACGGTTACGCTTTACGGTTGGTGTATTTTAGAAGAGTTTGCTTCAAGTTTACTACAACCGGATATCAACAAATTCCCATCTGCCACATAACCATGGCACGCCTCTTGAAAGTTTATACCTGCAGGGTGTCCCAACTTAGCCCATGATAAGCTCTCGCGATCAACGAAGGATATTCCTTCTCCCGGAAGACCCGATCAGTCTCGAATCCGGCCACAAGACATTTCGACAAAGAATAAAACAAGACCAGCAAAGCCGCCGGATGTGCCGACAAATCCTGATAGGAGCTGCACATATCTCGGTCTCGTGGCACACCGGATGATTCAGCCTACGAGTAAAACCAGTCCTCGAGTTGCCCGTGGTGGCCCCATGATGCTGCTCGGTTCGGACCAACACTGAAGGAGCACCGCCCGGGGCGCTAAAATAAAGATGACCCTCGGGCTCCGAAACCCAAGGGAAAAAGGGCATAGGTGAGGCAAAAGGTAAAACCAATGTTGGGCCTTGGGAGGAGTCTTATTCAAAGCGAACTGTCAAGGGGTCCCATAAATCACCCGACCGCGTTAGGGACGCAAAATCCGGGAACATAACACCGATATGACGGAAACTAGGGCGGCAAGAGTGGAACAAAACACCAGGCATAAGGCCGAGCCTTCCACCCTTTACCAAGTATATAGATGCATTAATTAAATAAGATATATTGTGATATCCCAACAAGTAAACATGTTCCAACAAGGAAGAACATCTCCATGTTCCAACAAGGAACAAACTTCATCTTCACCTGCAACTAACAACGCTATAAGAGGGCTGAGCAAAGCGGTAACATAGCCAAACAACGGTTTGCTAGGAAGGTGACAACGAAGTTAGAGGTTCATGGCAATTTGGGAGGCTTGAGCAGCAAGTGATAGGTAACGCAGCATAGCGTTAGAACGAGGCAACTAGCATAGCAATGATAGTAGTGAGATCCAGGGTAGCGGTCATCTTGCCTGAAATCCCGCAAGGAAGAAGAACGAGTTCATGAAGAAGATGAACGGATGAAGCCGAACCAAGCGTAGACGAACGAATCCTCACGATCGCAACGAAACAGGAACTAACAAGAAGAAGCACATAACATAGGTAAACACACCACACATGAACATGACAAGATGCACAACCAAGCATGATGCATGACAAGGCTACAAGAAACTACTCATGGCAAAATAGGATGCATACAAGACCAACACATCAAGGCAAGTTTAAATGAGGCCGGAAACAACATATAACAATTCCGGTAAGTCCTCATATGCAAATTTCGAAATTGGTCCAGATCTGAATAAACCTTATGTTCAAGTTGTTAAACAGAAAATTAAGATGCACCACGATGATCTACACGAAATTCTAGTCAAGTTACATACAAAGTTCATTAAATTCGGAGCTACGGCCTAGAAGATATGAGCAAAACAAGTTAAGCATGGCATTGATGCAAAATGCATACAAACATCAAGCAAACACCTCAAAAGAAGGATGCAACATTATAATATAAAACTACATGTAAAATCAAGCAAGTTTCATGTAGAGCACACTCAAAACGGAGCAACGGTTCAACACATACACTCTATACAAGTCATAGCAACAATCTGTCCAAAACAGCAAGTAGGCATATTGCAAGCATCAAAAAAATATGCTACAGGACCTCAATATGAAAACAAAAGGCATGGGCATGATGTACAGGTAAAGCATGACAAAACATGAACACTGATCTATCTCCGAAACAACAAGAACATTCTCAAAAGGACATGGCAAGATTGCAAATAATAACAGCTTTGGACTTTTAGCGTAAATAACATCAAAGTTGCAATGTTTAGAGCTATGAAACAACATGTTACAGGAACTTATCATGGCAAACAAAGGCATGGCATGATACTACTAAATGCATAGAACAAAAGTCCCTTATTGACCATAAGCCAAAAAGGATCATAAAATATAATGGCACCCATGTAAACATGGCAAGTTATATTACAGATTCATACATGGCAGGAACAACGATAAGTAGTCATGTTGGTGAGCTTGAACCACTCACCACAGAGCAATACATGGCATGGCAAGGCAGCCAGCAGTAAGAAGACATGGCATAGAAGCTATACATGGCAAGAACAACATCATAGCATTCAAGGATCAACCACAACAACCTTGGCAAAATTGAATAACATGTAAATAATCTGCCAGGAACATTTTATAGCAAAAGTAGAGCTTGATTGACTCAAGCTAGGGCACTCCATAATTGCAAACAAGGGCATAGATGGATAGAGAAAGACATGTAGAACAAAACATCCTTACTGAAGTATCTCAAAATATGCATGGATCTCTCTGTAGCATCAAGTTAACATGGCATAAAAATATCAGCAGAACAGGGCTGAAATCAGCAACATCATGAGGCCTAGTTTGCATGCTTGTGCTAGCCACCACAGAGATCACAAAAATACATGGCATGCACCCCTGTAAAAATGGCATGGCATATTACAAAACACATGTAGGACTCAAGTCCATAGGGTGCACACATCAATCATGGCAAAATGACAAAAGTGCATGTTCTGTTAAGAAATGTAAAACTAACATCACATAGCACTCTTCCAACAGCATTTATGGCATCAAGATGAGCTCAAATGAAAATGATGCCATGAGATGAAATGATCTACTCTTCGAGGCGAACATTTTGACATATTATACACACGAAACGGAGCTACGGTTGCAGAGTTATGATGCGATGAAAATGCAACAAAATATGCAACAATCTCGGGGACTTGGTGGAATTTTAGAGGGGGGGAGAAGTCAACCCTTGGCACGGATAACGAGGCGGCGGCGCGAGCTCGCCGGAGAGGAGCAGCGCGGCGGCCGGAGGAGCACGGGCGGCGGATCCGTCCGCCCACCGGATCTGGCCGCAGGCGGGCGCGCGTCCGCGGGCGGCCGGAGGAAGCGAAGCGGCCGGCTCGCGCGCGGCGGAGCGGGAAGGGCATCGCGACAACGCAGGTCGCCGGGCGGCGGAGGGCGCGGGCGCCGGGCGGTGGCGGCGGAGGCCGTGGCGGAGGTCGGAGGGCGGCGCCGACGGGCGCTGGGTCGTCGCGGGCGCGGTGGTGGTTCGGCGAGGCGCGCGGGCGGGCTGGGCGCGGCACGCCGGGCGGTGGCCGGCCGGCCGGCACGCGCGGCGGGCGGACGCGCCGGAGGAGCGCGAGCGGCGGCGGTGGGATCGGCTGCCTGGGTTCCCGGATGGGCTCCAGCGGGCCTCGGCGGCGGAGGGCGGCGGAGCGCCACGTGGCTGCTCCGGATTGGGTGCGGGCGGCGGCGCTGGACGTGTCCGGCGCGGGGTGGACACGTCCGCCGGCTGGAGGAGGAAGAGGCTAGGGTTAGGGGGGAATCGTCCGCGAATTTTCGGGGTAGGTCTAGTTTTATAGGTAGCGGGAGCTAGGAGAGTCCAAATGAGGTGCGGTTTTCGGCCACGCGATCGTGATCGAACGACCGAGAGCATGGAGGGGAGTTTGGTGGGTTTTGGGCCACTTTGGAAGGGGTGTTGGGCTGCAAGGAGAAGGGGCTTTATGGTTACCTTGTTAACTGCTGAGTACCAAACGACTTCCAAATTATCCGAAACTTGACAGGCGGTCTACCGGTGCTATACCAAGGCCGCTTGACAAACATTGGTCCATTCCGAGACCGTTTAACACCCGCACATGAAAAGGGGTAAAAGGGGGCGCCGGGAGACATAGGAGTGCCGGATTGCAAAACATACAACGGGGAAAATGCTCGGATGCATGAGACGAACACGTATGCAAATGCGATGCACATGACGACATGATATGAAATGTAGATGATGACATGGCAAAATGCAACACGCAAGCAAATGACATGGCAAAGATGGCGAATAACTGGCAGACACCTGGCGCATCGAATCCGGGGCGTTACAACACTCCTCCACATACAAGAGATCTCATCCCGAGATCTTAGGACCGAGACGGAAGGGAAAAAGGATGAGGTGAAGCAAGAACTCAAGAGAAGAGGCAAAGAATCGAGAGCACACGAGAAGAAGAGAGGAACGACGAGAATGACGAGAATCGAAAGCTCACGGAATCAAGATAGACTATGAAACGACTCGTTCTAACCGGAGTGGTTAGAATGAGAAAAGAAACGAATAAGGCTGAAAAGGATTTAGGCAGCACTCCGATTGAAACATGAAAGGAATAGAATCTGAACTTCACAAGATGGGATGAAACTTGACGAGATGAACAACACAATGCCTCCGGAAGAATTGAAAGAATTGAATGAAAAGAACTTAGAAGGGAGGATTGAACGGAGTTGTTGAGAAAAACAACAACGAAAGAATAAACTTTATGTGGACTTATGGATAACCTCTCAAAAATTATGAGGTGATAACCTACCACAACGGAAAAGATTAAATAGCTGAGGAGAACGAAGAAATGCAAAACTCCACTTCGAAAGGATATGGAGGATTAATTGCACTTTTAGATGCAAGAAGGAAGATACTTGAGCTCCTTGAACAAGAACCTTGATGAACACTTGAAGAATGAATTAAATCATAAAGAACCACCATGAAGAACTCCGGTAACAAAAGATGATGAGATAGAATGAATGAAGAAAGAATAAGATGAGCGTTGCGATGATTTAGATGGAGGTTCCGACGAGATGGCCGAGGAAATTTGAACTCCGGAAAAGAGAAGATGAAAACACTTGGAAGTAGAATTTATTCATCAAGAACAAACTCTGAAGAAAAGGGATTAAACACTTGGATGAAATAAGAATAAGATTTGTATGCTTATCCTTCATCAAATTAAATTGATGACAAGCAATGGATTTTTCATACTACTTATTCTCGTTGAAAAGGGATTAAGGGGAAAATCGCACAAAACTTGAGAAAGTCTTCATGAACCACCGGTAGGATTGAAAGAACGAATGGATTAATATGATAGTGATGGAAAAAAGAATCTTGAACGAATCACCGTAAGAATTTGGAAATGACTGATGAAAGAGAATGAATCACCGGGAAGAATTAGAAAAGCACAAAGATACTTGAGGGAAAATTAGAGAAAAGAGATCGAAGAGATCGCGAACTGATTGATTTAATGCTTGAACGAAGCACCGGAAGAATATTTTGATGAACGAAGATGAAAACTTGGAACGAAGAAATATTCGAAAAGATGACCTTCGGATGATTGAGACAGAAAGTAACTCCTGAAATACTCCGGATGAATGAAAAGAATTGCACAACTGGAAACAACTGGATAGGATAACATCGAGCTAGCACCGCGAATCTTCTGGGAGAACGGACGAGATTTAGGGAAAACTCTACTTCGGTCTTCAAATGAAGACGAGAAACACCACCAAAATTGTTGAGATACTCCGGTAGAATGAAAAACAAAGATGTTGAGTCAACAATGAAAATGATTTGAAATCGATCTTGGAAAGGCATCTGACTGATGAAATTCATTCTTACGTCACACTCCGAAAAGAATTGAGAATAACTCCGGGGAAATTAGAAGAGTCAGGTAAGATCCTGGGAAAAGACCTGTGGGTTAGGGCCCACTGAAAAGAAAAACACCGTTGGAAACGATTGTTGAAGAGATAGGTGATGCAGCGGAACAATTGAAATATTTGAATGAGGTGACAACCTCGAATTACTTTGAACACAGACGAATCTGTTGAGATGTCTTTATCACTCCGGAAGGATAAACTGGCGAGAGGCGAACGAGCAGGGAAAACACTTTAACCAAGGAAAAGAATGTGATCAACTCGAAAAACTTGAATTGAATCCACCGGAAAAAGAAAGGGATGAAGAATGACGAACTAGACGAGAAACCACCGGTTGAAATAATTGAGGGAAGACTAAAGAGGTTCCGCACGAATGAAATTGATGGTCGAAACAAACTCGAACTCCGGGAATAATAGTGTGGGAGGGCGGGAAAAACAAAGGCAACTAGAAGGGGAAAACGACGAATATCTTGAAGAGAAAACACCAGTTGAAATCATTGAGGAAAGAAAGCAAAGACTTCGCACGACTAGGAAGCATACTCGATCACGGGCTCCGGTTCCGAAAAGAAGAAGGGTGGGCGGGTGGGGAAAAAACAACTGAGGATTGAACTCAAAGAAGAAGAGGCTCGAGTCAACTTGACGAGAAATGCACCGGATGCAAAGAGCTGAGGAACAACGATCGGAAAACCAACTGCGTGATCCTAAAGAAAATTTGAAGGGAAGAGGAGTAGTTCAAAACACCTACGCCAAGATTCCTCACCGAGCGATTTAAGGGGCTGAGGAGTAAAAAGAATTCCTACTCTCGATATAACTAGACTCAAAATAGTTTTCTTCTAGACTCAACAACGCCAAACTACACGATCAATCAAGGGGCTCCTAAGGTCGGTCGAGGCTCGATACCAACTTGTCACGCCTAATATGCACCCTATCCTAAAGGAACTTGACGGTCCCACCAAGGATAGACCCGCATATTGAAACGCTTTTGCAAGGTGGATATCATTACATCAACATTACATAATACATAGGGATACATACATAAGGCACGAATGCCACCAGAATACATCAACGTCATATACAAGACCAACATCCGACTATGGATGAAACATAAACAGAAACTCAAACGACATCCACCCTGCTAGCCCAGGTTGCCGACCGAACCTATCCCCGATCAAGAAGAAGCAGAAGAAGAACTCCAACACAAGCAAACATCGCTCTCACGTCATAATCTTCGCAAACCTGTACCTGCAACTGGTGGTGTAGTAATCTGTGAGCCACGAGGACTCAGCAATCCCATTACCATGGGTATCAAGACTAGCAAAGCTTAAAGGGAAAGGAAGGGGTAAAGTGGTGAAGTTGCAGCAGCGCCTAAGCATATATGGTGGCTAACATACGCAAATGAGAGCGAGAAGAGAAACAAAGGAACGGTCGCCAACTAGTAATGATCAAGAAGTGATCCTGAACTCCTACTTACGTCAGACATAACCCAGAAACCGTGTTCTCCTCTCGATCAACCCCAAAAAGAGACACTCACGGTTACGCACACAGTTGGTGTATTTTAGAAGAGTTTGCTTCAAGTTTACTACAACCGGATATCAACAAATTCCCATCTGCCACATAACCGCATGGCACGGCTCTCGAAAGTTTATACCTGCAGGGTGTCCCAACTTAGCCCATGATAAGCTCTCGCGATCAACGAAGGATATTCCTTCTCCCGGAAGACCCGATCAGTCTCGAATCCGGCCACAATACATTTCGACAACAATAAAACAAGACCAGCAAAGCCGCCCGGATGTGCCGACAAATCCTGATAGGAGCTGCACATATCTCGGTCTCAGGGCACACCGGATGAGTCAGCCTACGAGTAAAACCATTCCTCGAGTTGCCCCGTGGTGGCCCCGCAGTCTGCTCGGTTCGGACCAACACTCGAAGGAGCACTGGCCGGGGGGGGCTAAAATAAAGATGACCCTCGGGCTCCGGAAACCAAAGGGAAAAAGGGCATAGGTGAGGCAAATGGTAAAACCAATGTTGGGCCTTCTTTGGAGTCTTATTCAAAGCGAACTGTCAAGGGGGTCCCATAAATCACCCGACCGTGTTAGGGACGCAAAATCCGGGAACATAACACCGATATGACGGAAACTAGGGCGGCAAGAGTGGAACAAAACACCAGGCATAAGGCCGAGCCTTCCACCCTTTACCAAGTATATAGATGCATTAATTAAATAAGATATATTGTGATATCCCAACAAGTAAACATGTTCCAACAAGGAAGAACATCTCCATGTTCCAACAAGGAACAAACTTCATCTTCACCTGCAACTAACAACGCTATAAGAGGGGCTGAGCAAAGCGGTAACATAGCCAAACAACGGTTTGCTAGGAAGGTGACAACGAGTTAGAGGTTCATGGCAATTTGGGAGGCTTGAGCAGCAAGTGATAGGTAACGCAGCATAGCGTTAGAACGAGGCAACTAGCATAGCAATGATAGTAGTGAGATCCAGGGTAGCGGTCATCTTGCCTGAAATCCCGCAAGGAAGAAGAACGAGTCCATGAAGAAGATGAACGGATGAAGCCGAACCAAGCGTAGACGAACGAATCCTCACGATCGCAACGAAACAGGAACTAACAAGAAGAAGCACACAACATAGGTAAACACACCACACATGAACATGACAAGATGCACAACCAAGCATGATGCATGACAAGGCTACAAGAAACTACTCATGTCAAAAGAGGATGCATACAAGACCAACACATCAAGGCAAGTTTAAATGAGGCCGGAAACAACATATAACAATTCTGGTAAGTCCTCATATGCAAATTTCGAAATTGGTCCAGATCTGAATAAACCTTATGTTCAAGTTGTTAAACAGCAAGTTAAGATGCACCACGATGATCTACACGAAATTCTAGTCAAGTTACATACAAAGTTCATTAAATTCGGAGCTACGGCCTAGAAGATATGAGCAAAACAAGTTAAGCATTGGATTGATGCAAAATGCATACAAACATCAAGAAAACACCTCAAAAGAAGGATGCAACATGATAATATAAAACTAAATGTAAAATCAAGCAAGTTTCATGTAGAGCACACTCAAAACGGAGCAACGGTTCAACACATACACTCTATACAAGTCATAGCAACAATCTGTCCAAAACAGCAAGTAGGCATATTGCAAGCATCAAAACAATATGCTACAGGACCTCAATATGAAAACAAAAGGCATGGGCATGATGTACAGGTAAAGCATGACAAAACATGAACACTGATCTACCTCCAGAAACAACAAGAACATTCTCAAAAGGACATGGCAAGATTGCAAATAATAACAGTTTCAGACTTTAGCAGAAATAACATCAGGTTGCAACGTTTAGAGCTATGAAACAACATGTTACAGGAACTTATCATGGCAAACAAAGGCATGGCATGATACTACTAAATGCATAGAACAAAAGTCCCTTACTGACCATAAGCCAAAAAGGATCAGAAAATATAATGGCACCCATGTAAACATGGCAAGTTATATTACAGATTCATACATGGCAGGAACAACGATAAGTAGTCATGTTGGTGAGCTTGAACCACTCACCACAGAGCAATACATGGCATGGCAAGGCAGCCAGCAGTAAGAAGATATGGCATAGAAGCTATACATGGCAAGAACAACATCATAGCATTCAAGGATCAACCACAACAACCTTGGCAAAATTGAATAACATGTAAACAATCTGCCAGGAAAATTTTATAGCAAAAGTAGAGCTCGATTGACTCAAGCTAGGGCACTCCATAATTCCAAACAAGGGCATGGATGGATAGAGCAAGACATGTAGAACAAAACATCCTTACTGAAGTATCTCAAAATATGCATGGATCTCTCTGTAGCATCAAGTTAACATGGCATAAAAATATCAATGAATGGGCTGAAATCAGCAACATCATGAGGCCTAGTTTGCATGCTTGTGCTAGTCACCACAGAGATCACAAAAATACATGGCATACACCCCTGTAAAAATGGCATGGCATATTACAAAACACATGTAGGACTCAAGTCCATAGGGTGCACACATCAATCATGGCAAAAATGACAAAAGTGCATGTTCTGTTAAGAAACAGAAACTAACATCACATACCACTCTTCCAACAGCATTTAGGGCATCAAGATGAGCTCAAATGAAAATGATGCAATGAGATGAAATGATCTACTCTTTGAGACGAACATTTTGACATATTATACACACGAAACGGAGCTACGGTAGCAGAGTTATGATGCGATGAAAATGCAACAAAATATGCAACAATCTCGGGGACTTGGTGGAATTTTAGAGGGGGGGAAGAAGTCAACCCTTGGCACGGATAACGAGGTGGCGGCGCGAGCTCGCCGGAGAGGAGCAGCGCGGCGGCCGGAGGAACACGGGTCGGCCAGATCCGGTCCTGCCCGACCGATCTGGCGGCGGGCGGGCGCGGCGGCCGGGCGGGCGGAGGGAGGCGGCGGGCGGCTGCCGGGCGCGCTGGCCGGGCGCTGCCGAGAGGAAGGCGCGCTGGCGACGCAGGTCGCCGGCGGCGGAGGGCGCGGGCGCCGGGCGGTGGCGGCGGAGGCCGTGGCGGAGGTCGGAGGGCGGCGCCGACGGGCGCGCTGGTCGACGCGCGCGGGCGGTGGTTCGAGAGGCGCTGGCGGCGGGCTGGCGGGCGCGGCACGCCGGCGGCCGGCCGGGCGACGCGGGCGGGACGCGCCCGGAGGAGCGCGAGCGGCGGGCGGGATCGGCCCCTGGGCCGGATGGGCTCCGCGGGCGGCGGGCGGCGGAGGCGGCGAGGCCACGTGGCGGCTCCGGATTGGGTGCGGGCGGCGGCTGGGCGTGTCCGCGCGGGTGGACACGTCCGCCGGGCCGAGGAGGAAGAGGCTAGGTTAGGGGGATCGTCCGCGAATTTTCGGTAGGTCTAGTTTATAGGTAGAGGGAGCTAGGAGAGTCCAAATGAGGTGCGGTTTTCGGCCACGCGATCGTGATCGAACGACCGAGAGCATGGAGGGGAGTTTGGTGGGTTTTGCGCCACTTTGGAAGGGGTGTTGGGCTGCAAGGAGAAGGGGGCTTTATGGTTACCGGTTAACCATTGAGTACCAAACGACTTCCAAATGATCCGAACTTGACAGCGGTTCACGGTGCTATACCAAGGCCGCTTGACAAACCTCGGTCCATTCCGAGACCGCTTAACACCCGCACATGAAAAGGGGTAAAAGGGGGCACCGGGAGACATAGGAGTGCCGGATTGCAAAACGGACAACGGGGAAAATGCTCGGATGCATGAGACGAACACGTATGCAAATGCGATGCACATGACGACATGATATGAAATGCAGATGATGACATGGCAAAATGCAACACGCAAGCAAATGACATGGCAAAGACGGCGAATAACTGGCAGACACCTGGCGCATCGAATCCGGGGCGTTACAACACTCCTCCACTAACAAGAGATCTCATCCCGAGATCTTAGGACCGAGACGGAAGGGAAAAAGGATGAGGTGAAGCAAGAACTCAAGAGAAGAGGCAAAGAATCGAGAGCACACGAGAAGAAGAGAGGAACGACGAGAATGACGAGAATCGAAAGCTCACGGAATCAAGATAGACTATGAAACGACTCGTTCTAACCGGAGTGGTTAGAATGAGAAAAGAAACGAATAAGGCTGAAAAGGATTTAGGCAGCACTCCGATTGAAACATGGAAGGAATAGAATCTGAACTTCACAAGATGGGATGAAACTTGACGAGATGAACAACACAATGCCTCCGGAAGAATTGAAAGAATTGAATGAAAAGAACTTAGAAGGGAGGATTGGACGGAGTTGTTGAGAAAAACAACAACGAAAGAATAAACTTTATGTGGACTTATGGAACCTCTCAAAAATTATGAGGTGATAACCTACCACAATGGAAAAGATTAAATAGCTGAGGAGAACGAAGAAATGCAAAACTCCACTTCGAAAGGATATGGAGGATTAATTGCACTTTTAGATGCAAGAAGGAAGATACTTGAGCTCCTTGAACAAGAACCTTGATGAACACTTGAAGAATGAATTAAATCATAAAGAACCACCATGAAGAACTCCGGTAACAAAAGATGATGAGATAGAATGAATGAAGAAAGAATAAGATGAGCGTTGCGATGATTTAGATGGAGGTTCCGACGAGATGGCCGAGGAAATTTGAACTCCGGAAAAGAGAAGATGAAAACACTTGGAAGTAGAATTTATTCATCAAGAACAAACTCAAGAAAAGGGATTAAACACTTGGATGAAATAAGAATAAGATTTGTATGCTTATCCTTCATCAAATTAAATTGATGACAAGCAATGGATTTTTCATACTACTTATTCTCGTTGAAAAAGGATTAAGGGGAAAATCGCACAAAACTTGATAAAGTCTTCATGAACCACCGGTAGGATTGAAAGAACGAATGGATTAATATGATAGTGATGGAAAAAAGAATCTTGAACGAATCACCGTAAGAATTTGGAAATGACTGATGAAAGAGAATGAATCACCGGGAAGAATTAGAAAAGCACAAAGATACTTGAGGGAAAATTAGAGAAAAGAGATCAAAGAGATCGCGAACTGATTGACGAATGCTTGAACGAAGCACCGGAAGAATATTTTGATGAACGAAGATGAAAACTTGGAACGAAGAAATATTCCGAAAAGATGACCTTCGGATGATTGAGACAGAAAGTAACTCCTGAAATACTCCGGATGAATGAAAAGAATTGCACAACTGGAAACAACTGGATAGGATAACATCGAGCTAGCACCGCGAATCTTCTGGGAGAACGGACGAGATTTAGGGAAAACTCTACTTCGGTCTTCAAATGAAGACGAGAAACACCACCAAAATTGTTGAGATACTCCGGTAGAACGAAAAACAAAGATGTTGAGTCAACAATGAAAATGATTTGAAATCGATCTTGGAAAGGCATCTGACTGATGAAATTCATTCTTACGTCACACTCAGAAAAGAATTGAGAATAACTCCGGGGAAATTAGAAGAGTCGGGTAAGATCCTGGGAAAAGACCTGTGGGTTAGGGCCCACTGAAAAGAAAAACACCATTGGAAAGGATTGTTGAAGAGATAGGTGATGCAGCGGAACAATTGAAATATTTGAATGAGGTGACAACCTCAAATTACTTCGAACACAGACGAATCTGTTGAGATGTCTTTATCACTCCGGAAGGATAAACTGGCGAGAGGCGAACGAGCAGGGAAAACACTTTAACTAGGGAAAAGAATGTGATCAACTCGAAAAACTTGAATTGAATCCACCGGAAAAAGAAAGGGATGAAGAATGACGAACTAGACGAGAAACCACCGGTTGAAATAATTGAGGGAAGACTAAAGAGGTTCCGCACGAATGAAATTGATGGTCGAAACAAACTCGAACTCCGGGAATAATAGGGTGGGAGGGCGGAAAACAAAGGCAACTGGAAGGGAAAGCGATTTAATATCTTGAAGAGAAAACACCGTTGAAATCATTGAGGAAAGAAAGCAAAGACTTCGCACGACTAGGAAGCATACTCGATCACGGGCTCCGGTTCCGAAAAGAAGAAGGGTGGGCGGGTGGGAAAAAAAACTGAGGATTGAACTCAAAGAAGAAGAGGCTCGAGTCAACTTGACGAGAAATGCACCGGATGCAAAGAGCTGAGGAACAACGATCGGAAAACCAACTGCGTGATCCTAAAGAAAATTTGAAGGGGAAGAGGAGTAGTTCAAAACACCTACGTCAAGATTCCTCACCAGAGCGACGAAGGGGCTGAGGAGTAAAAAGAATTCCTACTCTCCGATATAACTAGACTCCAAAAATAGTTTTCTTCTAGACTCAACAACGACCAAACTACACGATCAATAAAGGGGGCTCCTAAGGTCGGTCGAGGCTCTGATACCAACTTGTCACGCCCAATATGCGACCCTATCCAAAAGGAACTCGACGGTCCCACCAAGGATAGACCCGCATATTGAAACGCTTTTGCAAGGTGGATATCATTACATCAACATTACATAATACATAGGGATACATACATAAGGCACGAATGCCACCGAATACATCAACGCATATATAAGACCAACATCCCACTACGGATGAAACATAAACAGTAAACTCAAACGACATCCACCTCTGCTAGCCCAGCTGCCGACCGAACCTATCCCCGATCAAGAAGAAGCGTAAGAAGAACTCCAACACAAGCAAACATCGCCTCACGCCATAATCTTTGCAAACCTGTACCGCAATCGGTGGTGTAGTAATTTGTGAGCCACGAGGACTCAACAATCCCATTACCATGGGTATCAAGACTAGCAAAGCTTAAAGGGAAAGGAAGGGGTAAAGTGGTGAGGTTGCAGCAGCGCCTAAGCATATATGGTGGCTAACATACGCAAATGAGAGCGAGAAGAGAAACAAAGGAACGGTCGCCAACTAGTAATGATCAAGAAGTGATCCCGAACTCCTACTTACGCCGACATAACCCGAAACCGTGTTCTCCTCTCGATCAACCCCAAAAGAGACACTCACGTTACGCACACGGTTGGTGTATTTTAGAAGAGTTTGCTTCAAGTTTACTACAACCGGATATCAACAAATTCCCATCTGCCACATAACCGCGGGCATGGCTCTCGAAAGTTTATACCTGCAGGGTGTCCCAACTTAGCCCATGATAAGCTCTCGCGATCAACGAAGGATATTCTTCTCCCGGAAGACCCGATCAGTCTCGGAATCCTGCCACAAGACATTTCGACAAAGAATAAAACAAGACCAGCAAAGCCGCCGGATGTGCCGACAAATCCTGATAGGAGCTGCACATATCTCGGTCTCGGGCACACCGGATGAGTCAGCCTCGAGTAAAACCAGTCCTCGAGTTGCCCGTGGTGGCTCCATGATCTGCTCGGTTCGGACCAACACTGAAGGAGCACCGCCCGGGGGCTGAATAAAGATGACCCTCGCCCGAAACCCAAGGGAAAAAGGGCATAGGTGAGGCAAATGGTAAAACCAATGTTGGGCCTTGCTTTGGAGTCTTATTCAAAGTGAACTGTCAAGGGGTCCCATAAATCACCCGACCGTTAGGGACGCAAAATCCGGGAACATAACACCGATATGATGGAAACTAGGGCGCAAGAGTGGAACAAAACACTGGGCATAAGGCCGAGCCTTCCACCCTTTACCAAGTATATAGATGCATTAATTAAATAAGATATATTGTGATATCCCAACAAGTAAACATGTTCCAACAAGGAAGAACATCTCCATGTTCCAACAAGGAACAAACTTCATCTTCACCTGCAACTAACAATGCTATAAGAGGGGCTGAGCAAAGCGGTAACATAGCCAAACAACGGTTTGCTGGGAAGGTGACAACGAGTTAGAGGTTCATGGCAATTTGGGAGGCTTGAGCAGCAAGTGATAGGTAACGCAGCATAGCGTTAGAACGAGGCAACTAGCATAGCAATGATAGTAGTGAGATCCAAGGTAGCGGTCATCTTGCCTAAAATCCCGCAAGGAAGAAGAACGATTCCATGAAGAAGATGAACGGATGAAGCCGAACCAAGCGTAGACGAACGAATCCTCACGATCGCAATGAAACAGGAACTAACAAGAAGAAGCACACAACATAGGTAAACACACCACGCATGAACATGACAAGATGCACAACCAAGCATGATGCATGACAAGGCTACAAGAAACTACTCATGGCAAAAGAGGATGCATACAAGACCAACACATCAAGGCAAGTTTAAATGAGGCCGGAAACAACATATAACAATTTCGGTAAGTCCTCATATGCAAATTTCGAAATTGGTCAAGACCTGAATAAACCTTATGTTCAAGTTGTTAAACAGCAAGTTAAGATGCACCACGATGATCTACACGAAATTCTAGTCAAGTTACATATAAAGTTCATTAAATTCGGAGCTACGGCCTAGAAGATATGAGCAAAACAAGTTAAGCATGGCATTGATGCAAAATGCATACAAACATCAAGCAAACACCTCAAAACAAGGATGCAACATGATAATATAAAACTACATGGAAAATCAAGCAAGTTTCATGTAGAGCACACTCAAAACGGAGCAACGGTTCAACACATACACTCTATACAAGTCATAGCAACAATCTGTCCAAAACAGCAAGTAGGCATATTGCAAGCATCAAAACAATATGCTACAGGACCTCAATATGAAAACAAAAGGCATGGGCATGATGTACAGGTAAAGCATGACAAAACATGAACACTGAGCTATCTCCAGAAACAACAAGAACATTCTCAAAAGGACATGGCAAGATTGCAAATAATAACAGTTTCAGACTTTAGCAGAAATAACATCAGGTTGCAATGTTTAGAGCTATGAAACAACATGTTACAGGAACTTATCATGGAAAACAAAGGCATGGCATGATACTACTAAATGCATAGAACAAAAGTCCCTTACTTACCATAAGCCAAAAAGGATCAGAAAATATGATGGCACCCATGTAAACATGGCAAGTTATATTACAGATTCATACATGGCAGGAACAACGATAAGTAGTCATATTGGTGAGCTTGAACCACTCACCACAGAGAAATACATGGCATGGCAAGGCATCCAGCAGTAATAAGACATGGCATAGAAGCTATACATGGCAAGAACAACATCATAGCATTCAAGGATCAACCACAACAACCTTGGCAAAATTGATTAACATGTAAACAATCTGCATTAACATTTCATAGCAAAAGTAGAGCTCGATTGACTCAAGCTAGGGCACTCCATAATTGCAAACAAGGGCATGGATTGATAGAGCAAGACATGTAGAACAAAACATCCTTACTGAAGTATCTCAAAATATGCATGGATCTCTCTCGAGCATCAAGTTAACATGGCATAAAAATATCAAGAGAAGGGGCTGAAATCAGCAACATCATGAGGCCTAGTTTGCATGCTTGTGCTAGTCACCACAGAGATCACAAAAATACATGGCATACACCCTGTAAAATGGCATGGCATATTACAAAACACATGTAGGACTCAAGTCCATAGGGTGCACACATCAATCATGGCAAAATGACAAAGTGCATGTTCATTAAGAAATGAAACTAACATCACATAGCACTCTTCCAACAGCATTTAGGGCATCAAGATGAGCTCAAATGAAAATGATGCAATGAGATGAAATGATCTACTCTTCGAGACGAACATTTTGACATATTATACACACGAAACGGAGCTACGGTTGCAGAGTTATGATGCGATGAAAATGCAACAAAATATGCAACAATCTCGGGACTTGGTGGAATTTTAGAGGGGAGAAGTCAACCGTTGGCACGGATAAGGAGGCGGCAGCGCGAGCTCGCCGGAGAGGAGCAGCGCGGACGGAGGAGCACGGGCCGCCGGATCCGTCCGCCCGACCGATCTCGCCGCCATGGGCGCGCGGCGGCGCGGGCGGCCGAGGGAGGCGGGGCGGCTGCTCGGGCGCGCCCGGAGCGGGAAGGGCGCCGCTGGCGACGCAGGTCGCCGGCGGCGGAGGGCGCGGCGCCGGGCGGTGGCGGTGAGGCCGGGCGGAGGTCGGAGGGCGGCGCCGACGGGCGCGCTGGTCGACGCGGCGCCGGGCGGTGGTTCGGCGAGGCGCGGGGCGGGCCGGGCGGGCGCAGTACGCTGGCGGGGCGGCGGCCGGGCGACGCGCTGGCGGACGCGCCCGAGGAGCGCGAGCGGCGGCGGATTTGGCCTGCTGAGCCTGGATGGGCTTCATGTGAGCGCGCGGCGGAGGGCGGCGGGCGCCACGTGGCGACTCCGGATTGGGTGCGGGCGGCGGCGCTGGACGGTCCGTGCGGGTGGACACGTCCGGCGTGGAGGAGGAAGTGGCTAGGGTTAGGGGGAATCATCCGCGAATTTTCGGGGGAGGTCTAGTTTTATAGGTAGAGGGAGCTAGGAGAGTCCAAATGAGGTGCGGTTTTCGGCCACGCGATCGTGATCGAACAACCGAGAGCATGGAGGGAGTTTGGTGGTTTTGGGCCACTTTGGAAGGTGTTGGGCTGCAAGGAGAAGGGGCTTTATGGTTACCCGGTTAACTGCTGAGTACCAAACGACTTCCAAATGATCCGAACTTGACAGCGGTTCACCGGTGCTATACCAAGGCCGCTTGACAAACCTCGGTCCATTCCGAGACCGTTTAACACCCGCACATGAAAAGGGGTAAAAGGGGGCGCCGGGAGACATAGGAGTGCCGGATTGCAAAACGGACAACGGGGAAAATGCTCGGATGCATGAGACGAACACGTATGCAAATGCGATGCACATGACGACATGATATGAAATGCAGATGATGACATGGCAAAATGCAACACGTAAGCAAATGACATGGCAAAGACGGCGAATAACTGGCAGACACCTGGCGCATCGAATCCGGGGTGTTACATTTACATTTGAAACAATGTGGAATAGTTTCACAACTCACGCCACCCGGAACACCACAACGAAATGGTGTGTCCGAACATCGTAATCGTACTTTACTAGATATGGTGTGATCTATGATGTCTCTTACTGATTTACCGCTATCATTTTGGGGTTATGCTTTAGAGACGGCCGCATTCACGATTAATAGGGCACCATCAAAATCCGTTGAGACGACACCTCATGAACTGTGGTTTGGCAAGAAACCAAAGTTGTCGTTTCTTAAAGTTTGGGGCTGCGATGCTTATGTGAAGAAACTTCAACCAGATAAGCTCGAACCCAAATCGGAGAAATGTGTCTTCATAGGATACCCAAAGGAGACTGCTTGGGTACATTCTATCACAGATCCAAGGCAAGATTTTCGTTGCTAAATTCGGATTCTTTCTAGAAAAGAGTTTCTCTCGAAAGAAGTGAGTGGGAGGAAAGTAGAACTTGATGAGATAATCAGATTCGCACCCTTATTGGAAAGTAGTTCATCATAAGAAACGGTTCCCGTGACAACTACACCAGCTTAGTGAGGAAACTAATGATATTGATCATGAAACTTCAGATCAAGTTTCTACCGAACTTCAGAGGTCAACCAGAGTAAGATACGCACTGCAGTGGTATGGTAATCCTATTCGGAAGTCATGTTACTTGACCATGGCGAACCTACAAACTATGAAGAAGCGATGGTGAGCCCAGATTCGCAAAATGGCCGGAAGCCATGAAATCTGAGATGGGATCCATGTATGAGAACAAAGTATGGATTTTGGTTGACTTGCCCGATGATCGGCAAGCCATTGAGAATAAATGGATCTTTAAGAAGAAGACTGACGCTGATGGTAATGTAATCGTTTATAAAGCTCGACTTGTTGCGAAAGGTTTTCGACAAGTTCAAGGGGTTGACTACGATGAGACTTTCTCACCAGAGCGATGCTTAAGTCTGTCTGAATCATGTTAGCAATTGCTGCATTTTATGATTATGAAATTTGGCAAATGGATGTAAAAACTGCATTCTTGAATGGATTTCTAGAAGAAGAGTTGTATATGATGCAACCAGAAGGTTTTGTTGATCCAAAAGGTGCTAACAAAGTGCAAGCTCCAGCGATCAATTTATGGTCTGTGCAAGCCTCTCGAGTTGGAATAAACGCTTGATAGTGTGATCAAAGCATATGGTTTTATATGCACTTTGGAGAAGCCTCGATTTACAAGAAAGTGAGTGGGAGCTCAGAGCATTTCGATATTATATGTGGACGATATATTATTGATTGGAAATGATATAGAATTTCTGGATAGCATAAAAGGATACTTGAATAAAAGTTTTCAATGAAAGACCTCGTGAAGCTGCTTACATATTGGGCATCAAGATCTATAGAGATAGATCAAGACGCTTAATTGGACTTTCACAAAGCACATACCTTGATAAAGTTTTGAAAAATTTCAAAATGGATCAGGCAAAGAAAGGATTTTTACCGTGTTACAAGGTGTGAAATTGAGTCGACTCAATGCCCGACCACAATGAGAAGATAGAGAGAAATGAAAGATGTTCCTATGCTTCAGCCATAGGCTCTATCACGTATGCAATGCTGTGTACCGGACCGACGTATGTTTAGCAATAAGCTTGGCAGGAAGGTACCAAAGTAATCCAGAGTGGATCATCGGACAGCGGTCAAGAACATCCCAAATACCGAAAAGGACTAAGGATAAGTTTCTCGATATGGAGGTGACAAAGAGCTAGTCGTAAATGGTTACGCCGATGCAAGCTTTGACACCGATCCGGATTTAATCTAAATCGCAAACCGAATACGTGTTTTTATTAAACGGTGGAGCTGCCGGTTGGTGCAGTTCTAAACAAAGCGTCGTGGCGGATCTACATGTGAAGCGGAGTACATAGCTGCTTCGAAGCAGCAAATGAAGGAGTCTGGATGAAAGAGTTCATTTCCGATCTAGGTGTCATACCTAGTGCATCGGGACCAATGAAGATCTTCTGTGACAATATCGTGCAATTGCCTTGGCAAAGGAATCCAGATTTCACAAGAGGACCAAGCATATCAAGAGACGCTTCAATTCCATTCGGGACCAAGTCCAAGTGGGAGACATAGAGATTTGCAAGACACATAAGGATCTGAATATCGCAGACCGCTGACTAAGCCTCTTCCTCGAGAAAACATGATCAGCACCAAGACTCCATGGGTGTTAGAATCATTACCGTGTAATACTAGATTATTGACTTAGTGCAAGTGGGAGACCAAGGAAATATAATACATGTGTGAATACATAGACAAACATATAGTCACTAGTATGCCTCTACTTGACTAGCTCATTAATCAAAGATGGTTATGTTTCCTAACCATAGACATGTGTTGTTATTTGATTAATGGGATCACATCATTAGGAGAATGATGTGATTGACATGACCCATTCCGCTAGCTTAGCACTTGATCGCTTAGTATATTGCTATTGCTTTCTTCATGACCTATACATGTTCCTCAGTAATTATGAGATTATGCAACCCTGCTTACTGAGGAACACTTTGGTGCTACCAAACGCCACAACGTGAATCGGGTGATTATAAAGGAGTACTACAGTGTCTCCAAAGGTACATGTTGGGTTGGCGATTTCGAGATTAGGTTTTGTCACTCCGATTGCTCGGAGAGGTATTCTAGGCCTTCTCGGTAATACACATCACATAAGCCTTGGTGCATTGCAACTAATAAGTTAGTTGTGAGATGATGTATTACGGAACGAGTAAAGAGACTTGCGGTAACGAGATTGAACTAGGTGGATACCGACGATCGAATCTTGGGTAAGTAACATACCGATGACAAAGGGAACAACATATGTCGTTATGCGGTTTGACCGATAAAGATCTTCAAGAATATGTAGGAACCAATATGGGCATCCGTGTTCCGCTTATTGGTTATTGACCGAGAATATTTCTAGGTCATGTCTACATAGTTCTCGAACCCGTAGGGTCCGCACGCTTAACGCTACGATGACAGCTTTATTATGAGTTTATAAGTTTTGATGTACGAAGTTTGTTCGAGTCCCTGATGTGATCACGGACATGACGAGGAGTCTCGAAATGGTCGAGACATAAAGATTGATATATTGGAAGCCTATATTTGATATCGAATGGTTCCTGATGAAATCGGATTTTTCCTAACACCGGGGTTATCGAACCTCCCGGGATGTTGGCCTTAGTGGGCCATGAGGGAGAAGAGGAGGGCCGGCCAGGGGGCAGGTCACGCGCCCTCCCTCCTAGTCCTAATAGGACAGGAGAGGGGGCGGCGCCCTTCCTCTTTCCCTCCCCTTTCCTTCTCCAACAAGGCAGAGGGGAGTCCTACTCCGTGGGAGTAGGACTCCTCCAGCGCACTCCTATGAGGGCCGGCCGCACCTCCCTCCCTCCTTTTTATACGGGGCAGGGGGCACCCCATGACACACAAGTTGATCTACGGATCGTTCCTTAGCCGTGTGCGGTGCCCCTTCCACCATATTCCACTTCGGTCATATCGTCATGGAGCTTAGGCGGCCTCGCGCCGGTGGAGCATCATCATCGCCACCACGCCCAGCCGACGGAACTCATCCCCGACGCTTTGCTGGATCGGAGCCCGGGATCGCCATCGAGCTGAACGTGTGCTGAACTCGGAGGTGCCGTCGTTCGCTCGCACTTGGATCGGTCGGATCGTGAAGACGACGACTACATCAACCGCGTTGTCATAACGCTCCGCTTACGGTCCACGAGGGTACGTGGACATACACTCTCCCTCTCGCTATGCCATCACCATGATCTTGCGTGTGCGAGGAAAATTTTGAAATTACTACGTTCCCAAACAGCAAAGGCCCGGTCTGAAAGACTCCGCTAGGTCGCATCACCGAGGTGGCCCGTACACGGAGGTCAT